>NXFV01000330.1:0-102264 GCA_002803225.1 Gamarada debralockiae | reverse complement strand
GGGGGGGGGGGGGGGGGGGGGGGGGGGGGGGGGGGGGACACTTGCCTAGCGTATCTTGGCAAAGCTCTTGTCCATAAGCTCGAGCTTCTCACAGAGTTCCTCTTCTTTTCTTCTTAGCTTAGTTTTCTCTAGTCTTAGTGGGAATGCCATCATGCTCTTCTTGAGGCCTCTGTGAGAGCCGTGACATTTTCTCTTTCCCTTTTTCTTTTACAATTTAAACTAACTTCTTCAGAAAGAAGATTTGTCGCTATCATTGGCAGGCCTTTGATGGAGGAAGAGTTCTTCAACACTGACGTGATGCGTACCCCTGAGGCGAATCCTCCTTGCTCAAAAACCAGGTCGCAATCCGAGTCTCTCTTGCAGGAAACCTCTAATTCTTGGTGGATATATACATACATTAAGAATTCATCACCTACGTAATTTCATTGTGAATTCACCGCTCAGGATATGTCTTCATCAAGCCCACGGATTGCATCACCTTCAGCTTGCACCAGTCGTATAACCTCATCTCTTCACCTTTTCCCGAGTGAATAGCACAACTGAATCTATTGTCCTTCGTACTAGTGGGGCAACAATAGGAAGTCTTCCTAAAAATATCCCTCGACCGATCGCGAGCCTTCGAATTTTTCTTCTAACACCCATCTTCGACACAACTTCTTTGCGTCGAGTTAGTCTGCACTTTCACACCGATAACCTTGTGTCTTTCTCTGTCTTCCTTGATCAGGTCTTTGCAACCCTATGCGACTTACGTTAAATTGCACGCGATCGCATCCTGTGCACATACCGTGACCTTTGACCATCACGTTTGTACCATATCCTCTGCCAAGAGAAGGTACGAAAATGAAGACCCCCAACAATCAAGGTGCGTAGCCCTTCCCTTTGTCTAACAATAATCAACAAACATCTAATCACAGTCGCTCAGTCTCCCCCAACAACCAGGGAAATAGACGTGGCAACGGACACGGAGTTCAACCTGGATACCCAGGTAACAATCGCCCAGTCACTATCAATGATCATGGAAATGGCGGTGCCGACGTCCAAGGCATGCGCACAGGCGTTTCCACATCCCAATGGGTGCGTTCACTTTCAAATATTCCTTGCGCAATACTGACTTCAAGAATTTCCAGGCTACTCCAGCTGCTTCAGGCCAAGCCATCGTCTATCGTGCACCTACCGCCGCCGCTCCTCCTGTACCATCTGCCACCCTCAGCCCACTACCTGCCTCAACTGCTCTTAGTACCGAGGTGGGTCTCGCAGGTATGAAGGTCGTTGGCTTAGGTGGTTCCAAGTGGGTGAGTTCAGCTTTTTTTGGTTCACTCTCAATTCACATTCCAGATCCCGCAATCCCCACCTTGGCTGCATCCATCCCTTTAACTCCATCTACGTGTTGCCTTCTTCAGTTGATTGTACTGACTTTCATCTTTGCAGGCTACTCCGGAGGCCGCTGCCAAGGCAATCTTCATGCCTATTGAGGAGTTCTTCGACGCTCAAAAGAAGGGGGATGAGGAATACAATCGCCAGGTTAACGCGTCGTCTCTTTGCCATGCTCGAACTCCAGTTCCGACTACCCCACGCCCAACTCAAAACGCTGCTCCTGCTTCTGCTCCTGCCGCCAAGGCACAACTTTCTCGCGAGCAGATCCTCGCTGCAATGAGAAACGCGAACCCTCATGCCTCTGCCGCTAACTACTTCGGCTACCGACCAACTCAGACCTTTGAAGAGTTCCGTGCCAGAGCCATGTCTGCTACTCCTCAATCACTCAAGAGTTCGACCCCGACTCCCCCACCAACTCGCGAACAGTTCTCAACTTCCGTTCGATCTACCACTCCTCCGACAACTACCATAAATTCAACCCTGAAGATTACCCAAGGTCAACTCACTGCTGCTTTCCAAGCTGCTGTGATTCCTCGTGCGCCAGCCGCAATGATTGCACAAGCTGCCAGTCGCGTCGCAAGCACAAATCATACCCCACATTACCTCACTCGCTCTCTCAGTCCTTCAGACCCACGCCGAAACTCCAAGTCTTCTACCGACAGCCGTTCCTCATCCAGCAGCCGTCCCGATACCACTGACATAGTTGCTCGACGCATGATTGGCAAGAGCCTTGGTGTCGCCATTCCTCTGAAGACCGACCAGAAGAGTTCGGCTATCGCTGCAGCACTCAAGGAGCACACCAATGGAGGCAAAACCAGCTGGGGTGTGGCTATGGAAGGATTGCAGAAGGTTGAGCATGGTATGGCAGGCATTGTTGTTGACGATAAGGAGAACGTGCAGGAGAAAATTGTCGACCATGCTGCGGAGGAGAAGAAGCGAGTAGAGGAGTTCTATGCCATGATGAGAGGTGGCAAAAAGTAGAGTAGGGAAGTTTCTGAGTTTCTTGTCAATGATGAAGGTTTTCTGAGCGATTGAGCATTCCGGGCGTTGGGGTTGCGTTACTTTTCTCAAGACTGTAGGGCGACGGATCGTTTCTTGCTGTCAATAGAAGGCCTCGTCCTTTTTCCTTTTAGATCTTTCATAGTAGGGATAATGGATATCAAGTCTCTTTCACTGACTTGTTCGTCTTGCGTTCGTGACTTCACCCCTGGATGTCTACGTCCTACGTTTGCTGATGCTCAAACTTTCATTCCCCCAAGTGATGAAGATTCTTAAATGTGATCAAGAAATGCTGTTCCGAGATAACCCTACATTGGGCACGTTACTTTGAGTGATGAAGATCTTTTTCGAAGAATTCTTCGAAAATCTCCATATCTTTCAGCGCTCTCGATGTCATTCAGGTCTCCAGACTGAATCGCTCAATCCTAGATTACCAGTTTGGAAGGATTGGATAATTAAGAGTTGCCGTTCAATCAAGTCACCTTTTTTCCAAGAATTAAAGCATATTTATCTTCCCAGGCACCTTCTCCTCCACAGCCAAATTCAAATCTCTGAAAGAACGTCAGCAACTGAGAGTGAGCACGTCAGGCCCCATCTTGCTTTAACCATGAATCAGCGAATGAAACAGACAAAGGATTCTTCAAGACTCGTATGGAAAGCTAGAGTACGGAAATCTTTGCGTTAAGGCGAAAATGGCTGTTTAGGCCTAGTTTCCCCATCCTCGAACTCATCTACAGGCCAGCATGGCCGACCATTTGGGGACACTTGACCAACGAGCAGCCTGCAAAACACTTTCACTTGAAAAATGACACTCTCAGAATCCCGCGATCTGTTCATTGGACTCGTGCCTTACACAATTCCTTCCTCTCAACGTCTTTGTCAGTTGCTTTGCTTTCTTTCTGTTCATTTTTTGCACAACATCCTGGCCCAAGAGATGCTATCAATTGGCAGTATGCCCACCATCAACAACCAAACTCGCACCCGTCATAAAACTCGCCATCGGACTCGCCAAAAACACAATACTATCCGCAATCTCCTCCACATCTGCCATCCTCTGCATCGGCGTCTTCGTGATCTCTGAATCCATCGCTCCTGCTGCTGTTGCTTCTTTTAAGAGAGGTGTGTTCACGTAGCCGGGACAGATTGCGTTTATTCTTATTCCATGCGCTGCATATGTTATTGCATCCTAGGAGCTTGTAAGTGTGAGTTCGAGGGAGGGGAATTGGGGAGTTGACAGGACGTCAGGTGACTTGCCGATTTCGTGAGGCCTACGACTCCGTGCTTTGAGGCAGTGTAGGGAGAGGCAGGGATGTTTGCTGGCGGTGCGACGATGCCGTACATTGATGCCACGTTAATGATGCTTCCTCGTCCTTCTCGAAGGCCAAGGTTTCTGCCATGTGATGAGCAAATACTCTGAGAGAGTCCAGGATTCAGAGCAGTTCCCTCGGTTTCTATCTTTCAATTTTCGACTCTCAATCTTCTCGCACTCAATGACAAAGGACTCCACTCACTCCTGCTTCAACATAACCCTCAACTGCGCCCTCTGACTCCTCCAAACCCCATTCAAATTAACATCAATAACCTTCGCCCAATCCACTTCCTCACTCTCATCAGTCGTCTTCCCCGCCCCTCCAATCCCGGCCACGTTAACTCCCACATCAATCCTTCCAAATTTCTTCACAGCTGCCGCAACACTACTCTCCACAGCTTCCTCATCACGAACATCAAGTTCCATTGAGTCGATTTCAACATCAGGATATTGGGACTTGATGGCTGTGGATGTGGCTAGCAGATTGCTGCGGTTCATATCGGTGAGCGCGAGGCGTTTGATGCCATATTTTGCTAGGGAGAAGGCGGTTGCTTGTCCGATTCCTAGGGTTTTGTCAGATTTTGAGGGTTGATATTGGGATTGGGCAAAGGGGCTGGGAAAGTGGGGTAACACCTGATGCTGCGCCAGTTACGAACGCTGAGCCTTTCAATAATGCTGCTGCCATTGTGTTGAATTTCTTCAAGATGAGCTTATCTCGAGGCAACAGATTGAGTTAATTCAAAAATTAGTTAACTCAGGATTGGTATGATCGTACCTGAGCTGCCGGGGACCCATGGGTAGCTCGAGCCGGGATAGGGCCCTTCTTACCGGGCCGCTACTGACGCGTGTCCAATATTCCTGGGTTCGGCTCTTCCCCGCACGGCATAGTTGCTTGACTCTAAACAATTGACAAGTGCACGTCAGCCCGATTCATGAACTGAGACTGCATCCGTGAGAGACTGATGAGAGTCTCGGATGAGGTTTTCCAGAAGTGCTGTGGCTTGCAGATTTGGAGTGTTGCAACAAAGCGGGGAAGTTTTGGAATGATTCAAACCCCAAAAATCCATCCCTGCCGAATGACTCGAGAGAAACGCCTCTTTTTAATGAGAGACACCACTCGGCACAGTTCCCTCGTGGACACGGGAAGATGAGCGAATTATGCACTATCCTCATGAGAAGCTGAACCCCATGGGGAGCATTAACAGGGAGTCGGGAGTCTTCAGCTCGCGCCCGAGAGGGGCTGAGGATGCTAACAACAAGTGCGTGGCGCCTGTTTTCATGATCCAGGTGATTTCCCTGCCAATAGTATAGACATAGGGCTTGAGATAAGCCCAATATTTTGACAGCGGAATTGTGTCTCACGACGCCATGCTGGCCTCTGCTCCTCATACCTGCCTTCTCGGTGTGATTTTTCCGGACTCTGTTCCTCTCTCTAATACTTCTGCGTCAAGCTTCCAATCTTGAGGGCTTGATTCAAATTGCGAAATCTCGTTCAGTCAAAGCACACGCGAAAATATCTTCAAGATGGAGAGCAAAAGCGACTTGAGAGACATCCGCGACGAGCATATCGAGCAATCAATGCACACCACTCGAGATGCTCACATTGCGATTCATACAGATACTTACGATATCGATGAAGATGCGCTGGGAAACAATCTTCCCAAGCATTACTATAGGAGCCCTGGGTTCATAGGGACAGTCATCGTAAGTTCAACCTACTATTCGGAAGCCTCAGCTCATCAAAACGCAGGCACTATGTCTCGGAAATATCAGCAACTACCTAGGCTGGGTGGTGCCTTCAAATTCTCTAGCTCTCATCAATGAATCTATTGGACCATCCCCAAACATCACATGGGTGGCACTGGCCTACACTCTTGGCCTCAGCATCGGCTTCCTCATCGTTGGTCGTCTCTCCGACATTTTTGGCCGAAGATGGTTCTTCATCGGAGGCAATGCCTTTGCTTTGATCGGCGCCATCGTTTCTGGGACAGCAACGCACGTTGAATCAATCATTGGAGGCAATATCCTCGGAGGACTAGCGGGATCAGTACAAATCTCATTCACAGTCGCGATCGCTGAGCTTGTTCCGAACAAGCATCGCCCTTTATGGATTTCAGCAATATTCTTCTCTTCATTTGAGATTGCTTGTTTTGGGCCTGTCATTGCTCAGACGCTGGTCACGAATACGGCTGCGGGATGGAGATGGTCATTTTATCTTGATATAATTGTCGCTGGGTTGGCGGTGGTTTTGTTCTTCTTCTTCTATCACCCGCCGAACTTTCAGCTCTTGCATAAGTATCGATCGAGAACGGAGCAGTTGAAGAGAATGGATTTCGTAGGCTTGGTGTTGTTCTCTGGGGGTCTAGCAGTTTTCCTGATTGGGTTGGCTTGGGGTAGTGGGACGTATCCCTGGAAGTCTTCTCATGTCATTGCTACAATCGTTATTGGAGCTGTGACTTTGATTGCCTTTGTTCTTTATGGTATGTAAATCTCCCTCGATTTTCTAAAATGGGATATCCTGACTATCTCAGACGCCTATATTCATCCAGGAGATCCTCTGATGCCCATATATCTCTTCAAATCCCGCGGCTACCTCGCAATGGTCATCACAGCGATGGTAGGATCCTGCGTCTACTACAGCATGAACGTTCTCTGGCCCCAACAAATAGCCTACCTCTTCCCCGGCACAACAACGCACAACGGCTGGCTCGCCTGCATCGTGGGATCCGCAACACTCATCGGACAAATCGTCGGCGGAGTACTCTGTCAATACATCCACAAGTCCCGCTGGATTCTAATCGGCTCCTGCTTGTCCCTCACAGCCTTCTCAGCCTCCATGGTCTCACTGAAGCCAGGACAGGAGACAAATGGCATCGCCTTGATGTTCATGGCTTGTTTCTCAGTGGGAATTATTGAGACTTGTTCGCTTGCTCTGGCTCCATTAGCTTGTGCGTCCGAAGATCTAGGCGTTGCTCTCGGAGCATTGGGATCGATTCGCAGCGGAGGCGCAAGTGTGGCAACAGCAATCTACTCCACAATCCTCTCCAACAAATTGGGAAAATACGTTCCGGAACTGGTCACATCCGCCGCGCTCAACGCCGGTCTCCCCTCATCCTCCTTGTCTGATCTCTACACAAATCTATCTGCCGGAACCTTGGCAAAGACGCCTGGGATCAACGCGGAAATTATGGCTGCGGTGGTGAGCGCAGATTCTAGCGCTGCTGCGATGGCGTTCAAGTATGTGTGGTATGCGGTTATTGCGTTCGCGGCCTTCGCTACGGGTGCGAGTTTCTTGACGATTAATTATGGAGAATATTTGACAGATGAGGTAGCGAGGAAGATGCATGGTGCTACAGTTGGGGGGAGAGGTGGAGAGGGAGTTGTGAATGAGAAGATTGAGGATGGGAGTACTTCGGGAAGCGGGGCGCATATTGGGGAAGGGAAGATTGATGTATAAAGCCATTGAAGTTTGTGGATTGGAAAACGTCATGAGTTTTATTGTCTTCAATTGGCTTTTATGGATTTGAAAGGTTACACTCAGGGACTGAATGTTGAAAACATGGTATGTAGTCGAAATTTATGAATTCAGTATGCTTGAGGAAATCGTTTGAGGTATGGCCCGCTTGTTTTTAAATGATATGCGGTTCCTGATTCATGAGACACGCTCCTTTTTCTGATGGATGCCACACCCCTGGCATGCATCGGAGCTCACGATATTTTACAAGGTCCTGGGCTGTACAAAATACTTCACTACGACGTGCAACAAAATCGTGTGCAAAAAGTAATTATATGACGCTATGATCAATACCCTCCCAATGCTCCTGTTTTGGAATACATGGTCCCACAATGCTGACTCTGTGAACGATTGACGATATGTAGAAGCTTCTGGGAGAAGCTATCTTATGGATCACTCAACTACTTTGGATATGGAATCAGGATATTTTCTTCATACCAGTATTGTTTCTCTAAAGTTCCAGATCAGTCACCGCATCTGGACGATGGGGGTCTTTTATTCCGAATAACGCGGTGTGCAGCAGTTCAGCGGATTTCAAGAACGATCTCGCGGGCCAGTTTAACGATCAAAGCCTGGAAATACAGCCGTAGCTCAGCGAGTCAGTGAGCTCACGTGCCAAATCTTTGCTGATTCGGGCAACAACATCCCAAAATTTTCTCTCGCGTTCCTCGCTCCTTTCTTTCTTCGCAACATCATCAAAGAATCTAGATCTAGATATCTAAACTCTTCGCTGCTCTTATTCCAAACTCTCAATCCATTATTCTCACAGAAATCTCTATCGGAAGAGCGGATCTCGACTTGAATTCCGTCGCTCATTCTCCTAAATTGCGATGGACTTGTTGCCGAGCTGGACCGAAATGCCGGGAATGTATTTCCTCGAGAGCCTGCAGGTACTCGTCCGCCGCAGCGCTCCAAGGAAGGAGCCACTAGGAAGGCGAGGCTGCACAGCAAGGCTATGCGGTCTGAGTCCATGCTGATGTGATTGGAATTTTGTTATCGGCCGCGAATTGATCTCTAGTGGGGTAATTATTGGGGTAACATGTCGATCAATTTCAACTGCTTCTGTTACAAAATCTTTTTTTTCCATATCCTAGGCTCTGGTTGAATATCAACAAAGGACAAGGCTCTTGTCATATCAGATCATTCATCATGGACGACAAAGACTACAATCTCTCTCAACTCCTCCTCAATGCCGCCTCACCCTCTCCATTCCTCACGTCTCCCACCGCATCACCAGCCCCCGAATCTCTCCCACAAGTTCAACAGCGACCAATCTCGAAACGAAGAGGGAAAAAGCGCTCCTCGCGAGCATGTGGTGCTTGCAGGACGAGGAAGGTGAGATGCAATATTGTGGCTCATGGCGCGCCGTGTAGCAATTGCAGTCATGATGAGGTGGATTGCGTCTTACCTCTAAGTCGACGCCAAAAGTACGTCTTCTGGGGTATCACCAAACATATGATGCTAAATGAAAATAGATCAGCGCGAGAAAGGATAGAACGAGAGCAGAGGGAGCAGAGCATGCGAAATTCGAGCTTCAATGCCGAAGGTGGAGATTGCATGAGGAGCATGGAACTCGAATCTCCTTCGAAGCCAGACTCTCAAAAAACCGCAAGCATCCGAGATCCTATATTCGAACGTGCTCAATTGATGGCTGAGACCCAACTGGCACCCAATGGAATGGATATTTTAGAACACCCACTCGCCGAGTTTCTCCCCGCATCGAGCACCAGCACACTCCAAGCCGACACCTCTTTACTTCCTACCACATCCTCAAGAATAAAATCCTGGATTCAGCTGGCATCACCCCTCGTCTCAGCTCCAACTCATCGAACTGCTTCGTCCCAACTCCCAAAACTCCCTACCATATTCGCACCGTTTCCGCGTCACCTTGACCCTCACGATCTCACCTATCTCCATTCCCGCGATGCTCTTACATTACCCCCCGAAAACTTACAAATCGCTCTCCTGAAAGCGTACGTCGAATTCGTGCATCCAAACTTCCCACTGCTGGATCTCGAAGACCTTCTGTCAGTGGTTAAATACGGATCTCCGGGACTGGATGGAGCGAAAGGAAAAGGCATCGAACGAGAGGATACGGGAAGGAGTTCAATTCACTTACTACTCTTTCAGGCGATAATGTCTGCAGGGGTGGATTATGTGGGTATGAAAGCGTTGAGAGAGGCCGGGTACAGGACAAGGGAAGGCGCAAAGAAAGCGTTCTTTGGGAGAGCCCGGGTATTTCTATCCACATGTTTCCACTCCGAATATCAGCTAATCCATTGATATATAGTTGCTGTACGACTTCGACACCTCCACCGACCGACTCTCGATAATCCAATCTCTCCTCCTGATGACCCTCATCCCTCCTTCCTTTGACAATACGAAAGACTCCTGGCATTGGCTTGGCCTTGCAATCTCGATGTCTTATTCCTTGGGCCTAAACCGAACCTCCTCACACCAACAGCTCAACTCAAGACGCAAACACCTAGAAAGAAGAGTTTGGTGGACGATATTCATCTGCGATCGAACCTTGAGTCTTGAATCTGGGTCAGGCTGGGCGAGGCCAATGAGGATCAAGAGAGAGGACTGCAACGTTGAAATGCTGTCACTTGACGATTTCGAGCTGGGAAGCGACGACGTCGATTCAGAGGAGTGGATTGAGGAGTTAAAGATTCGAAAGAATGCGGAAGCTTTTGTGGAGAAGGCAAAGCTGTGTTGGTGTTGTGATGAAATGCTGGTTTCGAACTTCTCACCGACTTGGACGCAACCGCCAGCTCCTCTGTTGGCGCTTCCCCAGCGGGTTTTCGCCCCTCAACAAACTGAGATCGTCCAACCACTTCACACAGGAGAATTGGAAACTCCCAAGTTCGAGAGTCAGGAAGATCTCGAGTACCATATTGCACCATCCTCGTCACCCAGTGCACATGATGATTGTGTCACACCTCGAGAGTATGAGGACGAAGACTTCATCGACGAAGACGAGAATGAGACCGAAAAGTTTGTTTGCAGCAGTCCATTAGGAGCCGGTTATGGAGTCGATGGCAAGTATGACGACTACTTGGAGTTCTTCAAAGCTCCTGTGATCGGGAAGGGTAAGAAGAGGGAGAGGTCAACCTGGGCATTCCAATTGGATTGTGAAAATGACCGTATCGTGGAAGTCTAGCACAAATGCTGCAATTCCAAAACTATAAAAATACGGGCCCCACAATAACAACTTCAAAGAAATTGCGAAGAACCCAAGATACAAGTGTTGGAAACGCAGCCCATCCAAATGCTAAGAACAGTTGAACGTACTGTAAACTGTCATGCTGAATGACGGGTATTCTCACTTCGACCCTCTAAAGGCGAAGCATAGACTTTAATTTACCTTCCCAATTATAGAGAGATATTGTTGCCATGTTAGTTTTTGTAGTCAATTCGATTTTCACTGAAAATACACTCGATCCAGCCATACTGTATGAACTCTCTTGGAACGGGGAATGCGCTCCTCGGCCACTTCTGGGTATAGAAGTCAACTTCCACATCGCAAGGTAGAAGCTCTCGACTCTAACGACCAGTCCATGACCAGAAGTCAGCACCTAGCTTCTTGTTTGCAAGGAGCATCTAACTAAGGTAGGAAGGATCTATATCAGGGGCTTGAGGAAGTCACGTCATGACGACCTCGCCGCCAACCTACGTCGAAGTCCTAGGCAATCGTTTCATCAGAGAAGCCACCAACATTGGACCTCAGGATTGGAGTTCTGTTCAAATTTCAGGTCTTGATGCGGGTATGAAGTTGATTTGCAAGTCGCGCTCCAATTCCCCATCTCCAAGAGTACGAATACCTCCGCTAGCCTAGCGGCGTCTCGTGTCTGGTAGATTTGCTACTCTGAAAATGCTCACAATTATGTTTGGGTTAATGCTACTTGCATCCATGTTAGTTGTTTTTGCTGAAATGGAGGAATTAACTAGTACGTTTCAACTCATTGTTGAGCTACATCGAAGCTTGAGACAGAATCCCAGGTACACTGGTGGAATTAGTCTCGGCACACGGTACACGCAAGCATCTTTTCCTGTCTTAGTTGCCAGACACTTATCTTGAATTTAGACAGCGGCATACATAGACTCTTAGAATGAGTCCGTGATCATAGGAAAACTTGGAGAAGACTGGGTGTACCAAGATTTCTTCGCCGAAATGTTACGAGATCAAGAGCGGACATTGTAAGTTGAAACGTGCAGATGGCGTACAAATGAATGCCCTCATAATTCGAAACAGTCAAGGAGGTGAACGATCGTCCCTCCAAAACAACATAGAAATCTCAGTCCTTAATTCCAACTATAACGAATCTCATACCCAAGCCATCTTCCTGTCTACCTTCAACAGCATGCAAGCATGCAATACTTCCTCTTGCAGACACTCGAGCACGAATTCAAAGTAATAGTGTTGTTATGAGTACCCTGATACTGAGGTGCATATGGCGCTAGTACAAAATAGGCTTTGAAAGCTTCAATTCAAAATCTCTACCCTTTCATATGAAGTTCAACCCTTCCCTTATATATACAGATTAGACCTAACGCTTCGGTCTCCGATGACTTCTCGGCTACCGAATTCGGAGCTCGTACGTCTCACCAGATATCACCGTACCTGCCAACAAATAGCACTCCTAACACCAACGTATTTCAGCTGTTATGACCCCCGCAATGGCCTCTACAGCGCAGCAAATCATGTCTTTGGTCTTTTCAGCATCCAATTCCGCCAATTCGGACCCATGACGCGTTTGGCGTTCGATATCAACGTCTGCACGGATCTGAACTTTGGCTGCGGCGGCATCTGTATACGGTTGATGATTATCACAATCGAGAATTCTTGGTGCTTGTGGTGGAATGCAGCTGGGGGTATCTGACGCTGATCGAGATGCCTGATCACAAATTCCTGGCAACTAATTCGAGACGTGTGTTCTTTCAAGGCCTTGGAGAAAGGAAATAGAGGGCGGGAATCTCGGTACGTGGTCTTCCCTCCGTAGCAACTATAACCCACAACTTCAGTTCCCCTCTCTTTTCATTTTCTCGAAAATAGCGTTAAACCAGCTGACAAGTGAAGAAAACCCGCGCCTCGCAATGGCACTACGCGCAGATCCAATTCGCGCTTTTAGATTTCGTCATTCTAGGCGAAGACACGATGCTTGATACCCTCACAGCAACAATCATTGCCGGAGGTGCCTCAGTTCATGCTCAAGAACACTTGAAGTAAGCAATCAATGAGGCATTTTAATTCCTGCCAGATCTAGAAAGGATTATGAGAGAGAGTATTGATCCATTGTATGTTGGGGCCGTGGCAGCTGAGAAACTGGCGAGGGGCTTGAAGAGGCACCCGCCATTATTGGATAAGAACTTTGGGAAATATTTTCTGCTTCAAGAGGAGAGGTTGAGCCTCCGAGTCTATGATGACTAGCTCACCATCTCATGGCTCGCAAATTCTCAGTTCTAGAATGACAAATCTGGCCCCTTAATCTTCGGCATAGTAGCCTCGAACGCACACATAAATCTAAACAACAAATCCTCTCTGCCGTCTCTCACCAACAAGAACAATCCAAACGGACTTCCATCATCCTGATTTCCCAATGGGACAGTTGCACTTGGATAGCCTAACTACCGTTAGCTTGATCCTCCCACCTACTCATGGTATAACCGAGATGAGACTTGCCAGCATAAGCAGTGAAGCTAATCAAACGGCAATCTGAACCCGCGACAAGCATCTCGATGTCGTTCTCTCGCATGTATTTCTCCATCCCGTCTTTGCCTGCCAAGCGTTTGAGCTGTGCGTATATGGCATCTGATTCAGCGTCTGTAAGTTTTGAGTCGCGGCTACCTTCGAGGCCTCGTTGAGTTGTGTGAGCTGAGAATCGTTAGCTTACTTTTCGGCTTCAGATTTTGGATAGAAGGGGTCATACGTTCCGCTAAGGCAATGTCTCTGTGCTCTTCGTTGAACTTGATGATATCTTCCACGGTCCTTACTTTCGGGCTTTCAAACTCGTTGCAGAATTCTTTGATTACGACGTTGAACTCGTGATCTTTTTGCGGTCAGTTTGAATGGAAGTCAAGGGGAGTTACATACATGCGACGTCTTTCATCTTTAGGTTTTTGTGTTCGAGAGTGTCTGGATCGGGTGGGCTCGCAGGGTAAAGAACATATGCGCCATGCTCCCGGATCGTCTTCACAGCACTCTCATATTTCAACTTCTGTTCTCATCAGCCTCTCTCACACAATCTTTTGCAAGTCAACTCACAACAGGACCCTTCCCCCATTTGCCTTTATCCCCACCACCCCACGTGCTCTCCACAAACCCAATCTTCATCCCGTTCCAACTTCCCTTCATAACACTCTCAAACCCACCTTTCGGAATCTTCTTCTTCGCCTCTGCAGTCAAAATAATTTCTATCAGCAGCGCCAAATCACCAGGCGTCTTCGCCATGGCTCCGATCCCGTCGAAACTGCGACTGATTCTAAAGCACCCTTTCGCTGAGACAGAGCCTATAGTAGGACGCATGGCGTAAAGTCCTGCTTTGCTGGCTGGATAAACGAGGGAACCTCCGGTTTCAGTACCGATGGAGAAGGGGACGAAGCCTGCGGAAACACCTACGCCGGAGCCGGCTGAGGAACCACCTGCTGTCTGTGGCACTGTTAGTTTGGGTTGAAAGGGCGGAAGGAGGCTTACAGCTCCGAGCCAATTCGGTAATTGGCCTCCTGGTGGCGAGGTATCGAATGCTGAGCGTGTTTGACCTCCATAGGCTGAATAGCCTGCTGTCATGTTTTCTCCTCTGAGCACCATTAACTTCGTCTCAGAACTAGATTGGCTTCTGATGCACAAACCTGTGCCCACAAAATTCCTTTTCTTTATTAGCACTCATCAACAAGACCTGAAGAACCTTGACTTACAGTCAAATTCGCAGTCCCCAAAATCATAACCCTTGATCGACCAGCTGCTGAATGACAACCGCATTTCCCTTCGCCTTCTCTCTCGCAAACACATGACTGCCCACAGTAGTCGTCAGCCCCACTTCCGCAGCGAATGTGAAGCAATCTTTCACGATAGTGGGCAGGCCATGCAACGGACCCCTAAGCTTTCCATCCTTCCTTTCTTGATCCAAGTTTTGAGCTTGGGCGAGCAGAGATTCTCGTGGTGCGACGTTGATTATGGCGTTCAATTTCTGCCCGGCATGGTTATGTTTTTCTACTTGCGCTAGATAGGTCTCGATAATTTGGACGCTTGTCAGGGACCCGGACCTGAGGTGACATTGGAGCTCGAGGGCAGTCGATGTGAGAGGGTTAAATGCTGGTGCCATTGTGAATGGTTGAGGGAGGGAGTGGGGTTTGGAAGTCGTGGAATTGAGTGATAGAGTTCGTTAATGAGCCTATTTGTATGAAATTATATGTAGATTCCTGGAAACTCCGCGAAATGTACGAGGTGTGGTAAACTACTGAAATGCATCGAGTTGATGTGTTTTGCACTTTCACGATCCTCACAGGCTGGTGCCTGGCAAACTATCGTCTTTAGGGTACCAGAACAGGAAGGTGGATAATAATTTAAGGATTATTTTACACTGCAACGAGCCGGGATGCGAGACCTCTACAATAAACTTTCTTTTGACAGCTAAGAATATGATGTTTTGGGAAGCAAAATCCTCCTGTCATCTTGCATTTACGCCGTGTATCAGGAATAAAGGGTAAAAATGAACAGCGATGATTTTGAATGCAACTACCTCAGCGCTGCGTTTACAAACATCCAGAATATATCCTTCATATTCCTTTAACTGAAAGAGATGTGCTCATGGAATGATCTTAGCCTTCCGAAATCTGTCAAATGCCTTCCACCACGCACCCTTCACATCCGTCTCTTCCTTCTTATCTCCCCACGCCTTGTGACATTTACTCATATCCAAATCGCGATCGAAGTCAAACGTGGTCATAATGAAATACTGAAACCCTCCAAAACTTCTCTCATTTCCCACTCGCCCCGTTTGTAATCCCTTTTCTTGCTCTAGCTTCTTCCATTCCGTCAGGTGATTTTCGATATATTTGCCAGGCTGTGGACCTGAGCCTCCTGGTGGAGGTGGTGTTCCTTTCAGACCGAAGTACTCGCAGATTATCGGCCACTTATTAGACCATGAAGATGGGACAGAGTTGTCTGCGGCATTGTATCGCTCGCCGTGCGTGATTTCGGGGTGCAAGCTTGCATATATGGAGAATTTGGCCACCAAGTCTTGACTTGAATCATTGCTCTTGATCACCCAGCTTTTCTCAGTTCCAGGGAATGCGCATTTGGCTCCTTTGCCTTCCACTGCAGCGTACAAGGAGAGGTAGGTGCTGAGGGTTTGCGCCAGACAGTAAATGTTGTTGTTGGGTACAAAACCAACGATCATGTCGGGCATGATTTCGCAATACTTCCATTCTTTCCCTTTTGATACTTTGGCAAGATGATCAACTTGTGCGTAGTAGAATATTTGTGAGGCGTGCGGTTCAGGCAGACGAGGCATTGATTCAGCGAGAGGCGGGGTGAAGGGCATGTCGTTAATCAAATGGACTCCGTATGCCTACAATTGTTCATAAATTGGATGTAATGTATCTCGAATACAGGAATATACCTTCGTTCCGGTTGGCAATACCACAAACTTGAGGTTTGGCGCGAGATGTTCGATTGCTGTTACCGCCCGATCGAGAAGCTTGACATTGATGGCGATTTCCTTGTCCGGGTCTAGGTCCATAATGTATGCTGAAATGGTGTTAGCAGACTTGCATCAAAGTCGACACATGTCACTCACCAAAGAAGAAGACATGAGTTACGGTCTCAATTCCTTGGACTTTTGCCTTCATTTCTGCTTCCAACCCTTCTTGACCCTTCTCAGTCAACAAGTCCAGACCGGACACAACCTGAAGTTTATCAGACGCAGGCCATTGCGCCACTTCTGTAGTCAATGGCCGATTTGTGAGAGCAGTGACTTTCGAGAATGTGGTTTCATCTGGGTATCCATTGATGAGGGCGTTTGTGATGGCCCATCCTGTGATTCCACTGGCACCTGGGATGATGTTAGGTGCTTCTTATGCGATTGGGAGGATATTTTGTTATACCAAAAATCAAGGCATGGTTGACTGACTTGGGGCCCAAATCTCCCATTTTGGTGAAGTTATTCGCAGTTAAGAATTCAAAAACTTGCAACGATAAGCTTCAAACGACCTGCAAAGGCAGATGTGTTGTCTTGCACAAAGAAACATTCTTCTCTAGCTGCAGCCTGGTCCTCAAGGCTGAAGAGTGACCCACGTGCGGGGTGGCGGTTCCGTCTTGTGCTGCTTCCCCATTGAAGCCACAACGAATAGCTGCGGGGTAAACCGAGATCGTGATCAACGTGTTGATTCCACCTGGAGAACGTTTTCCCGTTCATGGTAGACAGGTACGCTTGTACCTAAATGTGCACGGGACCATTACGCTTTGATGTGATCCAGTGTGCGGGGAAGGTTGGGCGAAGGGGCTTTTGGCGATTCAAGAAATGGACGTGCTTTCAGGGAAATGACTCGCTAAACTGCTTCCCAGACGCTGAAGCCCCAGCGCTTACAGGGTTCCCGACCACTGAATTTTCGGCAAACCTCAAAGAACGCGGAACAGAGTTTCCTGCAACTCCGTGGGACGCTTCTTGCATTCAAGTGGAACTCCACCAACAGAGTTCGCGTAGATGTCCTTACCTTTCATGCAAACGGTGTATCCACAGAGCGCACTGGGGTATTGGGGCATTGCCGTCGGGCCGATGGATCGACGAGAACAACCTTGAGTGCCTTGACCTGGCCAAGTTGCTGGGCTGTTTCCAAAAATCTCTGTAGTTGAGACTAGACTTCGAGGCTGATGTACTTGTAGCAGGCGCATTGATATCGCCATTGATTGATACGAGTCTCCGCGGCAGACGGGGAATCAGACCCCGAAAGTTGGGGTGTTCTTGGAGCTGATAAATTGCCACGGCTGGGTTCCGCGACTTTATGCACATGCCTACCCCATGTCGCCACCATTCCCCGTACAAAACTTCTGACAGTGCCTGACTCCTCAAACTATATTTAGACCGACATCTTGAGTCAAGTGGCCCGGTTCCCCCAGATCTGGTTCCACAAATCACCATGCATTTCACTTGGCTTGCTCCAGGCCTTTGGTACACGACCCGGAGGCAAAGCGTACCCGCAAGTTTCATGACAGTAGTTGAGATTGCTTCCCAGCGGAGCTGATAGCAACTCGATCAATTTTACTCGCCAAACCACATTTCTTGCTATATCTTGCTGTCTTCGATCGGACTGTTCTCGATCATCTTCATCATTCTATGTCTATTCCCGGAACATGGCAGACTTCACAAATGCCACGAACACATCACCCGACTATCATGCTCACCAGCGGCTTAGAGGCCCAATTCACGCTGAAAGGCATGTCAACATTATTTGCGTAGGAGCTGGCGCATCTGGGCTTTTGATGGCCTATAAGCTACAGAAGCACTTCAGCAATTTCTCCCTGACTGTTTATGAGAAGAATCCTGAGGTTTCGGGGACGTGGTTTGAAAATCGATACCCAGGGTAAGCGTCATTACACCTTATGAATCAGGTTCACTTCTAACGCATACAGTTGTGCATGCGACGTTCCTTCTCACAACTACACATGGAGTTTTGAACCTAAACTTGACTGGTCAGGAGTGTACTCCGGTAGTCGAGAGATTTTCGCATATTTCGATGCATTTGCGGAGAAATACCACCTGAAGGATTACATCAAAACCGAACACCAAGTAATTGGGGCGTATTGGAACAACGAAACAAGTGGTTACGATGTCAAGATTCGAGATTTGAAGAGCGGTCAAGAGATCTCCAACCACTGTGATATTTTGATCAATGCGTCGGGGATCCTGAACAACTGGCGCTGGCCTGCCATTCCTGGATTGAAGGATTACAAAGGGACACTTCTCCACACAGCAAGCTGGGATGATAGTGTAGACTTGACGGGCAAGCATGTAGGGCTCATCGGAAACGGGTAAGACAACACACCAGCTCCCGCCGACGAGTATATCTAACTTTCACAGATCTTCTGGTATCCAAGTCCTCCCTAAAATCCAACCAATAACCAGTCACGTCACAACCTTCATCCGCGAACCAACATGGGTTTCACCAGTCCTAGGACTTGAGCAACACATCTACTCTGCCGAGGAACGTCGAGATTTCGAGCAAAAGCCCGGAGCCTTGACTGAGTACCGCAAAGTAATCGAGCGAGGACTCAATGGCCAATTCGGCATCTTCCTCAAGGGCACGAAGCCCAACAATGATACTCACGACTACATGCTATCACAGATGAAGGACAAGCTGCAGAACCAATATCTTGAAGAGCGCCTAATCCCTAAATGGTCGGTCGGTTGCCGACGCCTGACACCTGGTGTTGGCTATCTCGAGAGCCTTGGAAAGGAAAACGTCACGGTCGTATATGGAGAGATCAATCAAGTGACAGAAAAAGGCTGTCTATGCGACAACGGCAACGAATATCCCGTCGACGTCCTCATCTGCGCGACCGGCTTCGACACAACCTTCAAACCCCGCTTCCCAGTCATCGGCCCCGACGGCAAGAATCTCCAAGATGAATGGAAAGATGAAGCACAATCCTATCTCGGAGTGGCAGCGCCCAACTTCCCCAACTACCTCATCTTCCTTGGACCTAACTCACCTATTGGCAATGGGCCTGTACTGTCAGCTATCGAAGCCCAAGCGGATTTCATGTTAAAATGGGTCGATCGCTACCAAACGCATAACATCCGCACATTCGCTCCAACACAAGAAGCAGTCAGCGATTTCATCGCGCATAAAGATGAATTCATGACGCAATCCGTATGGGCTGATCCTTGTCGCTCGTGGTACAAGAACCGCCCAGACGGACCTATTACTGCTTTGTGGCCAGGCTCCACATTGCATTACATCGAAGCGATGATGGAGTTGCGCGTCGAGGATTTTGATATCAAGTACACGGGCAACAGATTTGCGTGGTTGGGCAATGGATATAGCCAGACGGAACTGGATCCTACGGCTGATTGGGCTTATTATATTCGCGAGGTGGACGACGACGGGCCAGCTTCAAGAGGTGGACGGCGGAGATTATTAACGAAGAGTGGGACGGTGCGTTCTAATGCAGGGGTTAACTTTGCGGGGAATGTGACAGGGGTTGAGGAGACAAAGGTAGAGGAGAGAGCGAATCTTTAGATTTGGGGTATCCATTTATCTGTAATTAGGAGTTCAACTGATTTGTCGAAAGCCGTTCAATTATTTCACAGCTATTGTGCCATGAATTTTTGCCAACTTCTTCAAGTGAAGATTTGTGAGGGTTGCGAAGTGATTTAAGTGATAAACCTGCCGCGTCAACTTGTGGGCATCAAAGAATCTTCCTCAAGTTTGCATCTTCACATCAAGGCAAATAATGACGTGTTCAGAATAGAAATTACTCCGATCTACGATTCAAGCATGTCACTCTTCCCTTCACAGGTCCGGAGTAACTCCATGGAACGTCTCGTACTTGGCTCCCATCTTTTCCGCCAGTGCTTTATATCTCCTCTGATATTCTCTATTCCTCCCCTTAAAACCCTCCGCGGTCTTCAACTCATCTCTTCCAACCTGATGCCTATGCGCACTATCAGGCCCATCCGCAATCCTCACAAACCTCGCATACGTCCACATCTCGGGCAACGGCGTATGCTGCGTCAATCCTTGTCCTCCATACAGTTGCATACATTCATCAATGATCCTCGTTGCCATCGTCGGCACAAGAATCTTGCTTTGAGCAATGGCGTATCTGCCCGCTTTGTTCCCATTCGTGTCCATGACGTCCGCCGCATTCAGGACCACCAATCTTGCTTGATCGATTTCAAGTCTCATCTGAGCGATCCGCTCGACATTAGAATCGAAGTCACCGATTCGCTTCCCTCGAGGCAGTTTGCGTGTATCGATGGCGCGGATGAGTGCTAGCTCATAGGCACGCTCACATTGTCCGATCAGACGCATACAATGATGAATTCGTCCCGGTCCCAATCTTCCTTGAGCAATCTCAAATGCTCTCCCCTCCCCCAATATAATATTCTCAACCGGGATCCTCACATTCTCATATACATACTCTCCATGCCCCTCAGGCGCATGATCATACCCCATAATGGTCAGATTCCTGACCTGCGTAATTCCCGGGGTGTTCGTGGGCACTATCACTGTGGAATGTCGCTTCCACTTGTTGGGATTGGTAGGATCCGAACATCCCATGAGGATGTAAAATTTGTTTTCAGAATTCCAGAGACAGTTGCCGTACAGTTTTCGTCCGTTGATCACGTACTCGTTGCCTTCGCGCGTGATACGGCAGCCGATTTGGGTGGCGTCTGAGGAGGCGACGTCGGGTTCCGTCATAGAATATGCTGATGATGCCGTCCCATCCAGGAGGGGTTGAAGCCATTTCTTTTTCTGCTCTTCGGTGCAGTATTTCGCCAGAAGTTCAATATTTCCCGTCTCAGGAGCATGACAATTCATAGTCTATCACCTCATCAGTCACCAATCCCTCCATCTTAGAAACAAACTCACCTGCTGAGCCCAATAAACCCGACCCATAATCTCCGCACAGCATGAATACTCCAAGTTCGTCAACCCCGGACTCTCCTTAAAATGTTTCGGCAAAAACAAATTAAAAAGTCCAGCATCCTTAGCTTTCTCCCGCAACTCATGCATCAGTGGTTGAGTCGTCCATCGTTTGCCAACTTCAGCAATCTGAGCTTTCATTATAGGCTCTGCCGGGATGCATTCCGTTTCTACAAAATCGTAAACTTTTTGGATTTTGTCGATTGCGATTGGTGAGAGCTTGGCTTTTACCCATGGTGGGATGCGTGCGAATGCTGGGCCTTCTAATTGAGACATGGCAACGGCTCGCTTGAGAATATTAGAAAGAATTGATTGCGACTTGCATATGAAATTAGAACTTTTCTGATCTTTGTTTTTGATGGAGAGACGGAGTCCGAGGTTGGACGGTTGTGAGTTGGAGATGCAGGAGCCTGGGCCGAGATCACGGATGCAGGGACATGGCTCGTTTGGTCGAGAAGTGGGGCCGGATGTCATTAACCGCCTCCTTACCCCTCTAACACGTGATGATGTGCCTCCAGCAAAGTGTTTATCTGACAGGTGAAAGCATTCGAAACCAGTATTGGAAGTTGTGTCGTCCCAAAGTTTGATTTTCATTCAAAATATGGCAGATTCGGAGGGTTTTGCACAGCCTTGGCTGGACGTAAGTACATCCAGACGCGCCCTACCTAAAGTCCCCAAGCTAGAACTAAACCCCTTTGTCCAGTTCGAAAAACAAATTGGCACCCGTCTCCTCCTCCATGGCCCAATCGACCAAGTCAACAAACAGTTTGAGCAAATTGGCTCAGTCCTAGTGACCCATCTCACATTTCCTCCTGTCGACACGTCGATCAAGACCGAAGACAAAGAAATCTCTCCTGGCCTTAAAGTTCGAATCTACACTCCCCCAAATTACGCTGGAAACAAGCCTGTTTGTGTGTTCTATCATGGTGGGGGATGGGCAATGGGAGATTTAGACGGCGAAGATGCACAAGTCCGCACGATTTCGAAGGCTGCGGGAGTGGTGATCGTGAGCGTCGATTACAGACTTGCGCCTGCTCACCCATATCCTGCTCCGTTGGATGATTGTGTCACTGCTTATTACTGGGCTCTGAAGAATGCTGCAACTTTGAATACGACTCCGAATCAAGCATTCACTTTTGGAACTTCCGCTGGGGGGAATTTGGCACTTAGTACCGCACTGAAGGTGATTGACGAGGGGCGTGGGGATACTTTGAAGGGTGTCTTGGCTGTAGTGCCAGTCACAATCGCTCCCGAAGCAGTCCCAGAAGCTTTGAGATCCAAATATACTTCTTATGAGGAGCATGCCGAACACTCCATCAACACTAGCTCGGGCATGAAGGCTTTTTTCGGTGAGCATCTTCAATTTGTCTTCGGAGAACTGTCTAACATAGCTTTTAGATGCATACAATGCGGACCCCTATGATCCATATGTCTCTCCGCTACTTCATAAAAAACTCAAGTTGCTCCCAAAAGTTTACGTCGCTGTCGCAGGACAAGATACACTCAGAGACGATGGACGATTGTTGAAAACAGCTTTGGACGAAGCCGAGTATGTTCATCTGCTTTTTCTTTCATGAGTAACTGACTGAGTGAAATGAACAGAGTCCCGAATTTGTACGTTGAATATGGTGGATATCCTCATTGGTTCTGGGCATTCCCATCAGAGCATCTTGCTGAGCCAATCGCGGAGTATGATAGGAATTTGAAGAAGGGCTTTGAGTTTGTCCTGTCATAGCTCCTTGGCTGCGGAGATAATGAACAAAGTTTCCCTTAAATGCAGCCAAGGATAAGTGATCATTCGCGCACCAGCAATCTTTCAAAGAAGTGAACTCGACTCGAGATATGCATGAAAATGACGGGAAATGATTCATGTAGCGCCAACCCAACATATGCTGTAAATTTACCCCGCTTTGCAGTTTTAGCGGGTGAGACACCCTGCACTATCCCTGTAGCACGAACCTCACCACCACGGAGGGTTTTGGGAACTTACGGTTCTTCTTCTCCGACTCTCTTTTCCAGCTGACCAACAGGATGAAGATGGTAGAGAAATTTCCATCCAAGATGGAAGTGCCACAAGTCGGCTTTCGCGGCATGCTAGTGTCATGCAGGGAGCACTTGACAGCATGGAGCTCTTGCGTCTATGAAGGAGCTCTGAGGCTTGTAAGCTGCGAGTGATTTGGGTTTCGAATATCCTAAGTCTCATCAGTGTTACCTCAAAGCGACATTCAAGTGAAAAAGTCTTCTCTATACTTAAGGAGCCATCAAATCATGACGACCACAAACGGGCACTCAAACAGTCACGCCAATGGCAATGGCACCTCGAAGCGTCCCATCCGCATCGCCGGCTCCTCGGGCGGATTCACAGACCGCCAACGAGCAATCCACTCTCTCGCACAATGCGACGTCGACGTAATAGTTGGAGACTGGATGAGCGAGTGCACAATGTCATGGCACGGCGCCGCAAAATCCGCGATCCTAGCAAAAGGAGATACAGAAGCGCGGACAGGTCTTTTTGATCCCTCGTTCATGGCAAACGTCACTCCAGCTCTCCCTCTTCTTGCGGAAAAGGGGATCAAATTGGCGGTCAATGCTGGAGCGAGTGATACGGAAATGCTTGCCAAAACGATGGTGAAGGCTATTGAAGATGCAGGGTTAAAGTTGAAGGTTGCTTGGATCCAGGGTGATGAAGTGTTGGATATTGTGAATAAACTGTTGAAGCAGGGTGAGAAGTTTGAGAATATCTGCTTTGGCGGGGAGCTGAAGGATTGGGGATTTGAACCTGTCGCTGCACAGTGCGCATGTCCCAATTCAAAGTGATGACCAGAGCTGACCTGAGGTAGATGTTATTTGGGAGGTGCTGGAATAGCAGAAGCTTTCAGACAAGGTGCCGACATCGTCATCTGTGGGAGAGTCGCTGACGCAGCGCCAACAATTGGTGCTTCGATTTGGTGGCATGGATGGAATAGAGACGAGGACTTTGATCAACTGGCTGGTTCATTGATCGCGGGTCACTTGATTGAATGTTCTTCGTACGTGTGTGGAGGATACTATTCTGGGTTCAAGGAATTATTTGACGGATGCGAAAATGTTGGCTTCCCAATTGCTGAGGTTTTCGCCGACGGAAGCTGTGCAATCATCAAAGAACCCGGCACAGGAGGCGAGATCTCTATCGGTACCGTAGCATCCCAGCTGATGTACGAGATCCAAGGACCTCAATATTATGGCTCAGATGTTGTGGCTGTTTTGGAAGGTATCAACATGACCCAGGAAGGCAAAGATCGAGTCCTGGTCACCGGCGTGAAAGGAAAACCGCCACCAACCACTACCAAAGTCGGCATCACGGCTTCCGGAGGATATCAAGCAGAATTCCACTTTCTACTCGTGGGTCTCGATCTCGAACAAAAGGCCGAATGGACAGAGCGCCAGGTCCGAGCTTCAATGGGCAAAAATGTGGAGAGATTCTCATGCCTGAAATTCACTTTGAATGGATATTGCCCGGAAGACCCACGAGACCAAGATGTTGCGACTGTGGACTTTAGAGTATTCGCTCAAACAAAAGACCGATCGTTGGTTGTCAAAGACACGATTGAAGTTCCTGGATTCAATCGCTGGTGTTTGGAGAACTTTTTACAATCGTGTCCTGGGGCGACGATTGAGAATGATATCCGGCAGTCTGCTGGGAAGGAGTTCTTCGAGTACTGGGCTGCGCTAATTCCACAGAAGGTGATCAACCATCAGGTGAAGTTACTTTGGGACGAGAAGACGATTGATGTTCCACCTTCACCAAGTATGGAACCTTATTCGACGCGTCAATGGTCATATGAGACCAAAGATCCCGTTCCTCTTTCAAGCTTTGGTCCAACAACTCGGGGTCCGATGGGCTGGAGAGTTCTTGGCCGGTCAGGTGACAAGGCTTCTGATGCGAATGTTGGATTCTTCGTTCGCTACGAGGATGAGTGGGATTGGTTGCGGTCGTTCATGACGATTGAGAAGACGATCCAGCTGCTCGGTCCGGAGTACAATGGGAAGCTGGTGGAGAGGTTCGAGATCCCTGGGATCAAAGCAGTGCATTTCTTGTTGCACGATCATCTTGATCGCAGCTATAATGCTACCAGTACGTACGATGGATTGGGCAAGAACGTTTGCGAGTATCTGAGAGCGAAGCATGTTGACATTCCTAATTCGTTCTTGAGACGAGGACGAATTTGAGGATCCGAAATTCGGGGGCTGTTCGCGAATGAATGAATACCCTTACCACCTCATAATTATTTTCGACACTCCCTTAATCCGCCTAAAGTGGGAACTTGGTACTTATTAATCTATCTGGATATTTAAAAGAGATCTATAGGATGAGTACAATAGCAAACATAAAACAACGAGAAATGGCTGAAGAAACAATCACACAAACGAAACCTCTGTACTCCATCTAATAAGTCAAGCTCACAATCTTCCCCTCCCACTCCGCCTTCCCACCACCGTTAACCAACTCCTCATAAATCCACAACCCAACATCCTCCCTCCGAATCGTGTATCCAATCTCCTTGGTTACCTCCGCCTTCCCACCTTTTTTAGGAACCTCCACACCAACTCTAACTTTCTTCAGGCCCTTACTCTCACCATTACGCAACAGACTAGCTCGTACAATACACCATCTCGCCCCGGAATCTAGGATAGCTGATTCCATCTTCCTCTTATCCGCGTGCGGTGTTCCGATTAGCATACGATACAGAGGCACCATCAGAACAGGAATATCCCTCCCCGACGTCGAAATTCCGGTGGATGAAACGACAACAATTCTTGGACCAGCAGCTGTCGCTGCTGGCCCGAGTCTCCCTTGAATCTGCTCGACAGAGGAAAGAATACATTTCACGCCGTCCTCGCAAAGCGTCGGATCAGAAGTCCCGGAAACCATGCCGAGACCACTGACGACGATATCCACGAGCTTGCTAGTGTCGCCTTCGGTGATTGTCAGAGTCTTTTTGACGGCTTCGGCATCTCGAATGTCGCCTTGGATGATTGTCAGGTTTGGGTATTTGGTTGATGGGAATTGAGACGTGAGTTTTGAGGGTGTGCGGGCGAGCGCGTTGACGCGAAGTCCGGCTTGTAGTGAATGACGGAGAACGGCGAGACAGCAACCCCCTGTTGCGCCGAAGATGGCGAGTGTTGGGGAAGAGGAAGTGGATGATGACATGTTGGAGTACTGATGGTCCTTGGTAGATAATAGCTGAGACAGTTGTAGATGAGATTTATCTTCTTTGGTAGCGCTTGGGTTTGATTTGAAGTTCAAAATATCAGAAATGGTGTTGATCGCAAAGATAGCTTGGAAATTTGAGTTGTGTGTTGTTTGGAATTGAGCTTTCAACGTGGAGACTTCCACCTATTATATACATCCTTACTCGCAATGCATTTTCTCCTATTGTTGCCACCATTTCGGTCCCGCCGTTACATCTTAGTTCCAGAGTGATGATGCTCACCACGCCGACGGCATTGCGCCGATGTGTGTGAGTAACAGAAAATCAGGCAGTGTTAAGCCATCAACATGTGTCAAGACAAGATCTTCAAGCCACCAAATTCTTAGTGTGAAAGCTGGATATAAGCCTGGGGTATAAGCGAGCGGGTGGCTTTCGTTTCAAGCTTGGAGTTTGTGTAGCGCGGAGAGAAAGTTTGGCCGGTCACGTGCCGGATTGGGAAATGTGGCTTGAGACGGATGAACTTAAAGCGACGGAAGCTTGACCATGTGCTTCGCATACAAACATATCGATATTTACTGGGGGAGCGCTGGGGCTGGGGTTTGTGCGTCGTCAGCCACGACGTCAGGGCCTGATGGAGGCTAGGAGGCTTTGCGATTCTCTACTATCGATGACTGGTGTGATCCCTCATGTTAGATTGTAATGAAGTCTCTTTCCAAGCATCGTATGAGTCAGTCACTGGACCGCTGTTGAAAGGGTACAGAGAAGCTCGCTGACCCGCTGACCCGCGATACAACGAATGATTCGTGATTGACTCTTACGTCTAGATGTTTCGTATCCCAAATTCTGTAGTTAAATTGTAGACCTCAACTTTGAGTTTTCTTCGACATAGTATCGCAGGTTTGTTTCCAGCTACTTTGTTGCACAATCTTCAACGATATCATCCAATGCCTTCCACGCACCCTCAACAATCACCAATCTCGGATCTCCCAGGAACAAGCTGCTATCAAAAGCATGACCTGCACCAGGCACAACAAATAGCTTTGCGGGTATTGGTCCTAGAACTGTGTTAGCATAATGCGCTATAAGCTTTTTCAACGAGAATTAAGACCCACCAATGACTGCAACAGCATACCGAGATGCTTCCAGAAGAACCAAGTGATCCTTTTCGCCGTGCACAATAATCGTAGGTGGGAAGTTCTTCCAAGCGGGATCGTCGTAATTTTTACCCACACCCTTCGCCATCTCAGGATATCGGTTGTTCTGGTTTAGGTAGAAGAAAAGGAAGTCACGCGGAAGTGGACCTCCTTCCTCCTCGTCAGGGTGCTTCCAGTCGGGATTTGGACTCAAGTCTTCTAGGAGGCAATTTGGATCGAATTGGCTGCTTGGAGGTGTGAATCCGCAGTGAACGGGTTCTTTGAGGAAGTGCTTGATCTGGTCCAAAGTCACTGGTGGATCGATCAAAACTTTGTTGGTTCGAAACCAATCGTCGTCTGAGCTGGCATGCCCATAGTAGGGAAGAAGTGCTAAAGGGCGAGGCTGAAGATGGTGACCAGCTTGGTAGGTGAGATATGCGCCTGGGCTCCTCAGCGAGTCCCCCTTCAACAGCAGTTCAGATTACTTACCTGCACTACAACCAGCAACGATGACATTCTTCATCGGACCTACACCAACCCTGAGAATGCCAGGTAGCTTCTCGCGAACAAAAGCATAAGCATCCTTCACATCCTCAAGTACTTCCATCCCAGTAGCTTGAGGAAAGAGGCGGTAATCGGCACTGACCAAAGGCCAGCCGCGAATAAGAGCTGATTGAACGAAGTGTGGAGGGAGGAGTCGGCGGTCATGGGAAACTATGCCGCCTCCGTGAAAGAATAATACTGCCGGTGTATCAACAGTATAGCGATTATTCGATACATCTGTCTCCCGGGTGTAGATATCAAGCTTTATATCGAGAGAGCCAACAGCTTTGTAAACGTGGGTTGACTTCGAGACCATCTTGAAAGAATCTTTCCCGAAGAAACTGGGAATGGATGATTTCGTTCCATCAAGTCAAATCAAAACTGTAGAAGCCTTATACCAGAAAATACATTTCTTACTCTGGGAAAACATGATTAGAGTCTCCTCAGTTTGGGATTCAGCCTGAATGGTCATCTATCACGTGATATAAGCCACCCAGATCTCGCAGCAGCAGAGCCTCGTAAGTCTCTCCAATGAAGAACACTTGTGAAAAAACCAAATTTATGGTTAAAATGCTCATCTGCTCGACTTTGAGACATTTTTGCAGTTATGGCTCCGATCAGGTGACTATTTCAGACCACGTCCTCCAGACGCCGGCAGTTCCGGAAGCCACTGGCCGGAGTGACGACTTGCAACAAAAACTTCAGTGGGGTGGCGAATCGTCATATGCGACGTGCAACAGAATCGATGCCAAGGCCCAAAGAGGAAGGTCGATGAGACCATGAGGCTGCCATCAAATTTGTGAACGCTGGTCTGCCGTTTACTGCAGCGTGCTGGGCTGTTGGAAGGATACCGAGACGACGAGAATCAATCAAAGTGATGACAACGAGTGCTCTTCTGACCCGAGGGTTTCGAGATTTTCAAGGCGTGGAGCCCGAAAAAATGACGGCCAACGTGTCGCAGCAAGGCAGCAAGTGTTTTTCCTAGAATCCAATGTCGCAGATGTACAGAATCACTACGATCTATCGAACTAATCATAGATCATCTCGTGAATTTCTGGACTTCGAGCAAGTACTTGCTCTCTAACTTTTCGCGCGTTTGCGCTAAATCTCGCTTCGCAACCCTCTAAAGTCCCTGAAAATCATCACCCGCGTGGCGTGTTATCGCGGGTCAACCTCAACCTCAACCTCATCATCGAATGGCTTCTTCGTTCAATATCAATCACCAGAATGATCGGGGGAGAACTTGTAGATGTCAGGAAGAGCCGTTGTTTCCAGCACGGCTGTGTTTATATGGAAGAGGCCATCAATTTCTTGTGAGGAGTATTTGTTTGCGTATTAGCGCGTCTCTTGCGCTGCCATGGTCGTGGCGTGTAGCTCTATTCCAAGTAGGGGACGCGAGAACAACTGGCTCGTTGATGACAAATTCGCGTTAATGACAGCCGCTGGCTTGGAGTTAAGATCTGAGTTCTCGCTTTGGAAAGTTTTGTCGCACGTCGTCAGCCCGTCGGGCTATCTGATAACTTTGTCGGCCAAGATGAAGTCTCAAGACGGCCAGCTGAGCTCAGCTGTGTAGCTCGACGGCGATATACTCTGTGCATCGTACATGCTCTGCATCTTTACGTTGATCGAATAACTTTGGCGGCAGAACATCGAGATCTGATGCTCTTATGAATCGTTGGTCAATCACAGGTTGAATGTCATGGCTTGATGTGCGACGCGTCACGCTGAGTATTCATGGCCAAAAATATTGATAATTGTCATCGCATTGATCTACCAGCGCCCATGAGTCTGTTCATCTCCCTTCAAACTTCATTGCTCTATCGTTGACTGTCTCCCGAGTAATTTTGTGAATTTGTCGCATCACTTGAGACCATTGCATGAATAATCGGCTCGGTCTGCCCGACACCGAGTTTCTCCTGTGACACCCAAACTCCGCTCAAGCCCCCACAATCCGAGTTCATCAATCATGCCCTCGATCACTTCTCGATTTTCGTCCGTATCTAGCCCATCGTCCGACTTCCAAAGTTTGACTCTAAGCACTCCCCGGATAATTCTCATCTCTCTGCATGGCACGAAGCTTGCGACAAATACCGCGATTGCATGCTATTCTGATAATTGGCTAGAACTAGAGAACCTTAAGACGATGAAGTCTTTCTTCAGGACGAAAGCCGTCGAAGAGTTCGCGGTAGGCCCGCGAGTGGACGATGAACGGCGTTGTGATTTGTTGTGGTGTTGTTGATTTTGATTTTTGATTTATGGGCGGTTGTGTGAAGGTCAGATCTATTTTGACGGCTGAAAATCAGGCTGGTAGTTTTAGGTACTAAGTTTTTGCTGGGAAGGTTCAAAGTTGAGGCTTGGAATATTGAATTTGCGAGTTCGAGAATTTCTCCAAAGTGCAAGATGAGTAAATTTGAAGAAGATGGAATCAATAGAGTGAAGCCCCCAGAGGGACTTCAAGGCCGACGAAGGAATCAACGTAATGACTCCTGGCTAGGTCTTGAAGTCGATACTGGGAGATTCTACATTGGATGCCGAGGCTTGGGGCTTAGAAACAAGATCTGTTAAAGTTGAGAGATGACATAATGAATGGACAATATATATAGAAGTTTTAGAAGTCCTGGAGAGACAGAGATCGATGTCCAAGTGGTCTCAATTATTAACTAGTCCCGAGAAGGACTTGATATTCTACAATCCAGTCTTTTCAGGGCTCAAGAGATCTGAAGTGAGGAGAAAATGCCAGGACTTATCCACCTTTCCGTCTTCGTCTTCTTCAAATCAAGCCTAGCAATTGAATATCTTCCATTTCGTTTCAGCTAGTCTAAACATTTGTCGCGTAGTCTACGAGGCGCAAACGGTCAAACTTGCTTAATATCCGTAGCCTCCATCACTCTCCTCACCATATCATCACAATAATCAGCCGATTCCCAAAAGTAATGATTATTCCCCGAAATCTCCACTGTCATTCTCCAATGATTCTCCCTCTTATCAAGCAACATCTCTACAACCTCCACTACCTTCTCAATAGGCGTCCAGTTTGTGTCACCAAACGCGGCCCATTCCTTCTCAGTCAGCAAACTCGTCCTCATTGGTCCCTAGCAAAATTGCCTTTGCGCAGATTTTATCGTGAAGATAAAAGTGTTTAGCAACGCTGCGGGTAAAATCAAGCACGCCACGTATAGCTGCTGAATACAAGGGACAGAAGAGCGCGGGGTAAATTCCTTCCACGCTGCTTGTTGAAATCAAAAATCCTCCGTTTCCATACAGATTTTGGCGGAAGTAATGCTGTACCAGGTACCCAGTGGTAATCCGGCTTTCAAGTCGATGTCCACACTCAGCATGTCCGGAGGGGTGGAGGACCCGTGTCGGGGAACCTGGCATAGAAACTGTCCCGTCGACGATTACAGCGTTGGCAAAAACAAAATCGATTTAGCCTAACTCTTGGAAGGTTTCCTCGAAAGCTATTGAGATTGAAGTGTAGTCTGTTACGTCGGTCTTGTAGAATTTGCCCTTCAGCGTCGCTGCAGCTGCTTCGCCAGCTTTGGTGTTCATGTCTGCAATGGAGATCTCCCAACCTTTGGAAGTTAGAGAAGTAATCACAGCTAGGCCAAGACCAGAAGCTGAAAGCGTGAGCTCCACTGAAAGGTTGGGTGAAGAACATACTCACCTCCACCTGTGATGAGAGCTACTTTGCCCATGCTTGATGCTGAACTACGCTGTTGCCCTGCACTTCCTCACACTTTGATCACGTTATAGTACAGCAGGTGATTGCAAGTGCGAGCTTCTTATAACACGAGTGCCCGGCGTCGCTTTACATGCTCCGTATTGAAACATTGGCATTTTATATTTTTGAGAACGTTATAAGCTTCGATGTGGGTATAGACAGGTGATATACCCCTAAACCATCTTCCAGCAAATGTTTTAGGTCCCCTATCACATACCCAACCTTCTAGAATGTTCTAGGTAAAAGTATATAGTATTTTTAAGTTCTACTCAGCGGCAAACATACTAATAACACACAATATATAAACATCAGCTCCCCCAAGCCCCTCTCCTTCAAAGTTATTAAATAAATATAGATTATAAAGATTTATACTATTATCACAGAAAGAGTATTTCAGTTATATTAAATTAAGTTATAAAAGGGATATAGAATAAGTAAAGAATTAGTAAAAGTCTAGCTGACTGGAGTAAGAAGCTTAACAATGGCCTCGTGTCCGTTTTCAGCTGCCCACGATAGCGGCGCCCGACCATACTTATCCTTCATGTTAGCATCAACCTTGCCAGTGTTGAGCAGCAGCTTCACAATTGCCTCGTGCCCGTTTTCAGCTGCCCACGATAGCGGCGTCCGACCATACTTATCCTTCATGTTAGCATCAACCTTGCCAGTGTCGAGCAGCAGCTTCACAATGGCCTCGTGCCCGTTCCTAGCTGCCCACGACAGCGGCGTCTGACCATACTTCTCCTTCGCGTTGGCATCGACCTTGCCAGTGTCAAGTAGTAGCTTCACTATGGCCTCGTGCCCTCTGCTGGCTGCCCACCGCAGCGGCGTCCGGCCCTCCTCGTCCTCCGCATTGACATTGACCTTGCCAGTGTTGAGTAGCAGCTTCACAATGGCCTCATGCCCATTCCCAGCTGCCCACGACAGCGGCGTCTGACCGTAGCCTTCCTCCTTCGCATTGACATCAACCTTGCCAGTGTCGAGCAGCAGCTTCACAATGGCCTCGTGCCCGTTTTCAGCTGCCCACGATAGCGGCGTCCGACTATATTTATCCTTCGCATTGATATCAACCTTGCCAGTATCAAGTAGTAGTTCCACAATGGCTTCATGCCCATTCCCAGCTGCCCATGATAGTGGCGTCTGACCATAGCCTTCCTCCTTCGCATTGACATTAACCTTGCCAGTATTGAGCAGTAGCTTCACAATGGCCTTATGCCCATTCCTAGCTGCCCACCATAGCGGCGTCTGACCATAGCCTTCCTCATTCGCATTGACATCAACCTTGCCAGTATCGAGCAGTAGCTTCACAATTGCCTCGTGCCCGTTTTCAGCTGCCCACGATAGCAGCGTCCGACCATACTTATCCTTCACGTTAGCATCAACCTTGCCAGTGTCGAGCAGCAGCTTCACAATGGCCTCGTGCCCGTTCCTAGCTGCCCACGACAGCGGCGTCTGACCATACTTCTCCTTCGCGTTGACATTGACCTTGCCAGTGTCAAGTAGCAGCTTCACTATGGCCTCGTGCCCTTTGCTGGCTGCCCGCCGCAGCGGCGTCCGGCCCTTCTCGTCCTCCGCATTGACATTGGCCTTGCCAGTGTTGAGTAGCAGCTTCACAATAGCCTCATGCTCATTCCTGGCTGCCCACCAGAGCGGTGTCCGACCATGCTTATCCTTCACGTTAGCATCAACCTTGCCAGTGTCGAGCAGCAGCTTCACAATGGCCTCGTGCCCGTTCCTAGCTGCCCACGACAGCGGCGTCTGACCATACTTCTCCTTCGCGTTGGCATCGACCTTGCCAGTGTCAAGTAGTAGCTTCACTATGGCCTCATGCCCGTTCCTGGCTGCCCACCATAGCGGTGTACAACCATGCTTATCCTTTAAATCGATATCAACTTTGTTTGTGTCTAGTAACAGCTTGACTACTGCTTCATGCCCTCGCCCTGCTGCGTACGATAGTAGTGTCTTCTCCTTAATGTTTCCCTCTAATACAGCTACATGCTGAAGCCAAACCACCCCAAGAGTACTTAAGTAGTTTATTTCCACGACGCCTGTAACGTATTTTGTCTTATGGAGCATGAGAATTCGCTTCTTAATCGCTATTTGCACATGCTGTCCAGCATCTAGTTTCCTGACAATTTGATCTCTTTCGTGTTGCTGTTGTTCTGGGATAATAGGAGACTGATTAGCTTCCGAATCTGCTTCTAAACCTGTCTGTATGTCCGCGGAAAGAGATCTTCCATATTTCTTCAATAGGACTTGAAATGAATTTCCGTCCTTGCACATAACTAATACTCGGCCAAGTATGCCGTCAGAAGTAGGTACCGTGGTTGTAGTCATCAGTCCATCGTGTAACTCCCAATTATAGTGGAGATGGATGACATATGAAGCGAAGTCTTGACCATCTACCCCTTCTAGCTTAATTGCATATTTCTCCATGTCTCCCCATTTCCTACTGCGTGTCGAGCGCCCTTGTCTAATATATAAGTCTTTCCGGGGGTATTGTAATGGATCAATATCTCTTAAATGCAGTAGTTCGAGCCTCGAACTTTGCTCTCTCACAAAATCCTCCTTTGTTAAGGATATCTCTCTCAGATGAACTGCGAGTCGCATACTGTCTTTCCCCACCTCTGCGCAGTCAAGGACAGCAAGTCCCAAACCTTGTTGATCACTTTTGAAGCCGAGTGACAACTGGATTCCTCTACTGCTGACCGTCACAGGACTGCTAACGGCATCAGAAGCGGTTTTTTGAATGATATTGCCAGAGTCAGCAAACGCAGACGGTGAAGTCGCAAGAATCCCGCCATGATCCCGTGTTGATCTCCATGCAAAGAGGCTGTGGTCGTTTGAGACTTTCATAATCTCTTCCTGAAGTCTAATGAATGCCCTCTCTCCTTCCCCATATAGCATTGGCATATATATACCAAATATTCCCATTAAGGAGTAAGCAAGGTCTTCAATCCTCGTTGTCTCCCTCTTCGAAGCCCATGACATTCTTTGAGCAACACTAGCATATTCCAAATCATCTCCTAATAGGAAACCGCCAGGTATTCCAGTGATGTCAGATATGAGCTGTTGCAGACTTGATTTACTACCAATCTCTTGCCATCCACTATCAAGAAATATTACCGTTGATGGGGCAATAAGCTCCTGAAGGGTCCACCCTCTAGTGAACCATCTGCTTTTCCGGAATTCGTCGCCCGTGACACCAGTTAGGCGATTAACAGTTTCCCCGGGAACATCTGCAAGATATGCGTAGCATTCTTCAGCCTCCTCATACCAACGATACATTGAGTTGAGGGCTTCGGAAAGTTCCGCACTACTTGTTTTATCAATACAGCAGGTGTCAATCCAAACATACTCGAAGCCATCTGCTACAGCAATAGAGCAAGCATTTTTGACCTTTTCGTAACCAACTAATTTTGTCGCCTCATCCGTCTTGATGTCCTGTAGTGTAATTTCCTCCGCTCCCCACGTATGAGAAAGAATCGCATACCGCGGGACCTGGTTACCTCCAAATTCTTCCAGCTTGAGCGTCTGTGTATGAAGCAAACGCATAGTTGCAGCCTAAAGGGCGAAAACGCGAGGCAAGGCTGTCCGTTCGGTCGTAGAAGAGCTGAATTAGGTGAAGTGGTATGATAATGCCAATATGGCATGCACTAGAGATGCATTGAAATAGCTCAACTTGAAAATCGAAATTTTGCGGCTTGAGGAACGCCAAAGATGTTGCTTAGAGAAGGAAAATGAGGTTGAAATGCCAGCCTCGCGTTGCGCTTGTCAACTGTCGAGTTGGGTTTGGATCTCGTGCAAGGTCACGTGGACGCTAGTAGAACTGAGGTACTCCAATTCTTCGCATGCTTTTCCAACAGTGCTCTAAGCTACTATATATAATAAGGTAGGTTACATTTCACCGCTGTAGCTCAGGCTGCTGTTCCCTGAACAGCTGAGTCTGCACTCCCAGTACAGCTGGTCAACAGCACACCGTAGTTGAAGGCTACAGGCTAGGCTTTCCAGCTACGGGCTTTATGCCTCAGGCGGCACAATGATTACTTAGCATAATTACATGGGGGGTTGACAAGACAAGCTACTGCTGCCTGATCTCATCCCTACAGAAATCCATTTCGCTTGAACAACGACTCTTGTTCCATCACTTAATTGCTTCGCTGAGGGCCACGCGTGGTCTTTGCTTGTCCAGTTTTCTTCGTAAGTCCCTAGACCTCCAACCCTTTTTACACTTTATCTTACTCTTTTGTATTTTAAGCAAACAACAGTATCAGGTTAGCACAGATTTCGAAGATCTACAATGCCAGTTCACTCGATACCCTCTCAAGATTTCTCTGCGGTGGCACAACAAAAGCAATACGACATCATGCTATCTTGGGCAGACGATCGATTCGCATCCCAGTTTATTGTTCAAGGCGATAGGATATATGGTAGCTTTTCAGCAGGCTCAGTGGGTGGTGTCCGTAAGATATGGACAGACCCAAAATATGTTGTGCTAGCCTCGGATACAATCCAGCTGACCATCCCCATCAACCCTCACCAAACCTTCAGCACCCTTCACGCAACACCATGATGTTCATGCAGCTACCGATCGAACTCCTCGACAAAATCATCCAACACACTCTGCCGGAGGGGTTTGAGAGCGTGGCATTGACCTGCAAGAGAATATACGGGCAGTGCATAACATTTATCGCCCACCATAATGAGCTACGCTCGCGCTTCCGAACGTTTGAATACTACCTAAGGCCGTACGGATTGAATCTCACGTCCGCCTCCGAAATGCTCCTACGCATCGCCGCCGAACCCATTGTGGCGCGTTACATTCGTAGCGCAACCTTCGCATTTGATAGCCGTTTCCTACTTCGTCAACTGCCCAAGTCAGTGCCGAGTATTCACGATGGCGGAGCTATAGTCGATTTATTTGCCAACTCCTTTTATCTCAAGGAAGCTGATCTCGATTGGAAGGAATACTACACTACGTTCGAGTCGGACGTCAGAGAGCGCCGCTACTCCCAGCACGGGGCTGTCTTTCTATTGACGCTGCTGCCGAACATTGAGAAACTTATCATCCCACGGTACTGGAAGCCGAATGACGCAACGGACAAGCTTCTTGACGTCGTCATTGACAAAGCCAGGGAGTCCACATCTAGCCTCGCCTCAATCACGAGATTCGAGGGGTCGATCTCGCTCCACAGAGCAGAGCGATTTGATCTGAGATGGGCGAGTCCGTTTCTAGCTCTGCCGCACGTGCGGTCTTTTCATGGCCCTAGCTGCTTAGAATTGGAGGATATACCAAGGAGCCTTGCATTCAGAGATTCGCATCGTATCGCAGAGACACTGCAGGCGGCTCATCTAATATTCTGCTGCATCGACGACGTGGGCATTGCCGACTTTCTCAGGCACGCCCCATCCCTAAAGACGCTCAGATATATGCACTGCACGAAAAATGCCTCCCCCATTCAAGATTGGGACATCTGCAAGTTTGTCAATGCTGTCGAGCGCGAGGCCGGGAGCCGTCTCGTGCAACTTTCGGTCATAATCAGCGAATTACAAGGCTCCATCGTCCCAGGTAATACATCGATACGTGGGTTCCAACGGCTGCAAACGCTCGAGATACCTCTAGAACTTGTCATGTGTAACATCGCTGCCGCCGCGGGGCATACCGCCAACCCATCAGACCCTCTTCTCGACTTAATACCTACTTCAGTCGCCCAGCTTTCATTGATATCAAAGGGAACGGATCATCATGAAGAAGCCCTTGATGCCTTGTTTCGTCACTTCCAATCCGATGACGATTCTCAGCTGTCTGCTCTTCAGGAAATGCAGATTTCGTGCCTCGTCAGTGCGGATGATGTTTACAAGGACCAATGCGACAGGGTCGTAACAGAGGCTAGGGATAAAGGCGTGGTCGTAGTTGTACATCGGTTCCCGAATGAACAAACATTCTTGTGGGATGGGGAACCCTGAGCTGCAAATTTAGGTTGATAGTCGCAAAGTCTCATCCTTCACAAGAATGAAAGTGTCAAGCCCAGAAATAGTAATACAATGTTGAAGTTGCACGAAAAGGCAAGAGTGTGGGCCTCCGCATTGCCACATTCACAATCAGTTGGGAGGGATACGCTTCATACTCGTCCATCCTTGGTGACATTCATCACATCCATCTTTGTCAGAGCCCGAGATACCAGAGATATTTGTAATGTGATTTCAAAAGTGATCATATAGAAATAGATGAACAAGAAAAGGAAAGGGCATTACATTAAAGTTATCGTGTGCCACTAGTATCGACATGATCCAATTCCCGTGGTCGCATCCCAAGTGAGCTGCGTACATATTGCCCAGCACGATACACTATCTGTACATGAAGGTTTCCCCAGTAATCTTCCATTTTCCTGTTCCTAAACCCATATCCCTTGGCATTTTGAGTACTTTGGCATAATTCCTGACACCAGAAGGATGTGCATCCTTGATCGTTGGTCGGTTGCAAAACGCCACAATCTACGTTAGATGGCGCCAAAATAGAATTACTCCTACCTATTAGCTTTAATCAAGACGAAAAAAGATATAGACGTATTTTGGAGACCAAGTATACAAATTTGGCCGTCGTAAGCAATTGAATAGAACAGGTAACTTAAGCTTGGCTACTGCGGATTTGGCAACAGCCAGGGTACCCCGTAATGCCCCACATTTCGTTGCTTACCACACTATAGTTAGCTTTCTTGATAGGATACCTGCCATACTCAATTGTCTAAAAGATGACCTGAACCAATTTTTGAAAGTCTATCTAGTGTCTGCTACTTGCTGATTGGAGATACCCACATTCTCATCACGTTACCGTACGGTCAGAGGAGTGCAGGACAGGAGATTCCCTTATCGTCTTTCTGATTCTGATGATGATAATGATGATAAAATCAACAGAGGAGCACAGACAGGTCGACTTTTGAATTGGAATAGTAGATATCTGGAACAGACCATGGTTAAAGTAAGATTCATCAGGGACATGGTATTCTTGTCTACGGAGGTATAGAAGACTAATAAATGGATATGGGAGAGTTAAAATCTAAAGGGTCGAATAAGGAGTAGAAATTTAAACCTCCAAACCCAGATTCTACCCCGCAGATCTTGAACACGTGGCGCTACTATCACGGGATTGCAAATCCTGACAGTGTTAGTGGCATCTCGATTTATCTTCAGGCTGGAATTATCTTCGCCCTCTTCATCCGATCAAATACCCCTCCCCAAGCCTCTAATGTACTCCTTTCTTCCGAAAACCCCGTTCCATACATCTTTGTCATGTCATACTGTCTATCAAAATCAAACTGCGTTAGGAGGAAGTACTCAAACCCCTTGAACGTCAGGTCGGAGTCCGCGATTCCGCTCTTCAACCCATATATCTTCTCCATCTTCTCCCACACATCTAAATGTTTCTTAATGTATGTCCTCACTTCCGTTGGTTCTCCTTCACTGGGTGGCCCAACTCCCTTCAACCCAAAATATGAACACAACTCGGGCCATTTCGCCTCCCAAGACTTGGGCTCTTTCGCATCCGCCACATTGAAACCTTCACCCTTCGACGTCTTCGAGAGTGTGAGTGAAAGATGAAGCGTCTGTCTCGCAATCATATCGCTCGAACTATCATTCGATTTCGCGACCCAAGCCTTGTGACTCCCCGGGTAAGGACAAGTGGAATTCTTCCCCTCAACTGCGGCCCACAGCGACAAGAACACAGCGATCGAAGTGGCAAGCGAGTAAAAGTTCTGATTTGGTACAAATCCAATGATGATGTCCGGTCTTGTATCGCACCAGTTCCAGGATTTGTCTTTGGCGTACGATGTGATCCAATCTAGTTGTGGGTGATAGAAGAGCGTTTCTGCATATGGTGATTTGAGACGGGGGTGTGATTCTTTCAGTGGGACATGGATGTAGTCTGTGGGGTGATCCTCAAGAAGGTGGCAACCATACATTTTCGCTCCTGTTTGAAGGACAACGAATTCTAGCGCCGGGCTGAGATGGTCCATGGCGGTCGTGGAGCGCCGAAACATCTTGTCTGCATCTTTGTACTCTTGCCAGAGATCCGAAGAAGCTTTATAAGCTGGAAAAATGTCAGTGAAAACTCTCTTCTCACACGAGGAAAGCTCACCTAGATAGTAGACATGTGTCACTTTCTCAATCCCCTCGATCTTCCGGAGTGCCTCTTCAAGATCTTCTTGACTGCCCTTCAGCAGATCGATCCCAGAGACAATATTCAATCTCTCATCGTTTGGCCACAGAGAGTCATTTTGCTTGAGTTGTCTGTTCGTCAAAGCATGGACCTTGCTCCAAGTTCCCTTCCTAGGATAGTCGTGCAAAATCTCGTTCACGAACGCCCACCCGGTCACTCCGCTGGCACCGAATACTACGGCAGATTTCGACATTATTGCGTTCCTGGGCGAAGAAACGAGATATTCCTGTCACCAATAATTATTTGCAAGAAGTCACGGTACTTACTTTGAGCTTCGCTGCAGTAAGCACCAAAGTATCGTCACCCAACAGATTGGGCGTCGTTTGCTCGATGTACGAAAGCTCGGCCCGCCAAATCGCCCTGTCTGGGTCCCAGGGACTTCGGTTAACATTTACCCCGCTATATACCCAACTATCGCCCCTTCCTAAGTTTTACATCGCTGCATATCGTTTCCCGCAATGCAAAATCAATTTTGCTAATGTTCCGACCGACAGGCGAAGCGTAGACGGAAGACTGGAACGAGCGCGAAGGAAGGAAATACAGCTCACCCACAATTATTCAGGGCTGTAATGACACTGGCTCGACTGACTCGCTGCAAAGTTCCTGGTTTGGAACCCTTCGAAAAGTTCAATCAAACAATCAAATTGGAACTTCTCTCTCTCAATTCAACCCTCAATTCCATTCTAGATCATGGCACAACCCGGCATCCTTTGGGTGAACTCCAAAATCACTCATCCCGGCTCTACAACTGACGAGAATTTCAACAAATGGTACAACGAAGTTCACGTCCCCGATATCCTCGCAACCAGTGGCTTCAATTCTGCCTTTCGATATAAAAGCATCGACCCGAAAGCAGACCGTCCATATCTTGCTATATATCCGGTTTCCGACGTCAACTGGCTGGGGGGCAAGGAATTTGCCAGTATTCCGTTGACGAGCGATTATTTCCCAGGACCAAGCCACAACTGTTTTGATTTTGTGGATTTTGATTCGAGGTTTTATGACTTTATTCATTCGTATGAGAAGCCGGGCGCAAACCCAGGTACGCTTTAATTTTTGGTTTGGGAACGCGGAACTGACGAGAGGGGGAGGGCCAACAAAATTAGTGATCTCAGCAGGTCTTACTCCAGCGGCAGGCATGGACGCAGATCTTGATGCGTGGTATAAAGAGGAGCATTATGAGACGTTGGCGGCATGTCCGGGTTATGTGAGGACGAGGAGATACAAATTAAAGACTGCGTTGAGGGTAGAGAAGCCGACCACTTACTTGGCGCTGCATGAGTTTGATAGCGAGACATTACCACAGGCGGACTTAGATAAGTCTGCAGAGACACCTTGGGCAAAGAAAACTATGGGAGCTCTACTCGGTGCTGAAGTTGGTGTTTATAAATTGAGTGGAGCTTGGGGAGATGTAAAGGCGAAGTTTTGATGTTCTGGGAGGCAATGTAAAAATAAAATATTGAATTCTGGGAACATTAAATGACCCGTTCTCTATCGGATACCAATATCCTAGGATCACTCCCTAAATAAGTGATCAGTGGAACTTACACTTGTCCGCATTGACATCGTTCTCTAAGCAGATTTCGATATTGTTGTTCATCTTGGCATCAATATTCTCGCACAGAAGCAACAGATGATGGCGATACCCTATCTCCCGTTAGCTAAAAGATGAACAGTTAATTTTAAAATTGCAACACTTACTCCAAAGCTAAGAGAAGCCATAGTCGTGATTCTAGGAGGGAAGAGATTAGCACGTGATCTTCATCTTCTGGGCCATACTCACTTTAGTCCATGAGCATAACTCCATTTGAACGCATCACCAGCAGCTGCAAGGATCTCTAGAATAACTCCAGGGAGAATCTTAAGAACTACCGTCCCTAGAGAATACGTCGCGAGAAGTTGCGAGGTAGAAGACGAAGGCAATCCTGCGTAATCGCAGCTGCTGGAACGGTGGCGGCCGCGCGAGAGCTCTGGGTATTGGAGAGAATAGAGACATATATCGCTTGCACAAGAGATCCTCGTGCATATCTGCCAACACCTGTAAACCCTCCGCTTCTTCCAAGGTCGACTTTTTGACGGCTGGATCATTGTGAGTTGTTTTAACTCAGCGAGGGAGGGGAGGGACAATATACCAAGTTAACTGAACGCAACTAATTCATATTGTGCCCAATCAAAGAATCTCTGCTCCAGGAAAGTAAAGGCTATCATAAATCCCCTGTTGTAAGGCGTGACAAGTCCAATCATGCCTCCCCAGAAGACCATGCCAATGAAACTTACCATTAGAGTGTGCTTCCAATATCCGATGAGATTACCGAAGCAAATCAATAACGTGGACCAAAGACCTTAGACGATCAACCACGAAGTTCAAGAATATTTTCAGAGACTACACACCAGTCCCAAGGTTTCCTGGGAGTGTCAAGAGCAGCTGTTCGCTTCGACTTGTAGTGGGGGATAATGTAGAAGACGTTGATCATGGTTGGGTAAATGATATTAATGCCATAATAAACTGACAAATGTGCATTAGTAAATCTAAGACCGATAATGGGAAAGTGTAAGGTACCATTTTAAGGTGGGGAAAGTTAGCGCCTACCCGCATTATAAGAGAGTGTGACTTACCAGTGAATGCTAGAATAAAGGGGTCAGTAAATTCGTATCCCTCATGAGATCGAATTGAGGGATGTCAGAAGGTCGCTTTCACTATTGAAACCTTCAACTTACAGATGTAAGGCCGACAAAGCTTGTATCTCGTGTTTGAGAATGTTTCCTAGAATCCGAAGATGACAAGGAGAGCGAGTCCAAGGATTAGGGGAAGCAGAACCAGACTGTCAGTGGGCTTCTTGTAGCTCTGTCAAAGTAATCAGGTAATTTAGATTGACAGGGCGGGTTCTGGGAGGTTCACAGTAAAGATAATTCCGATAAGCATAAGAACGACGCCAGGAGTGACCAACAGGGCTCCAACATAATCAGACCAGCCACCCCTCTCTCAAAGGCACTCCCTTTGGGTTTTTTGGTGGTGGGGTTGGGGGGTTAGTAGAGAAGGAAGAAGAAGACCAAAGAAATTGTCTCAGCGACGAATCCTAGGTAAATCGGTTAGCAAGCAGCCTATTCCCCAAATTTTTGAAGTGCGTACCTTCGTAGTAAATGAATCGCCAATTCTCTCCAACGTCAGTCACATATCGACCCACCTTCATACCCCAATAAAGTCTTTCCAATCAGATGGGAGTAAATATACATTGTTTGAAGAGAGCGGCAGAGCAAATGTAATAGCAGCAATTGCAACTTGAATCCGAAGGCTTCTCTCCTAAGTTAGCATTGCCGCTCAAAATGACACTCAAGAAAATCGAGCACAAATCTGCCCGCCTCCAACTGACCTACGACGCAAAGCCCAACAACCAACCCTGCACAAAACTCACCTTCTACTTCAACAAACTCCCAAAGTATCTTACTAGCAATTATACGGCCACTGGCCAAACAGTCCACGCCGACCTCACTGCGGCTGCAAAAGGCTTCGGAGCTTGTAAAATCCAGTGTTATGTCTAAGTGACGCTCCCCTATCCTTCTCATCCCGCCCATATTCAATCTCCAACCTAACAACAATAATGTACCTAGGTAGAAAAAAAGCCCGAATTCAGAAAGAGAGCAAAGGAGTTGGCAAGAATCAAGATGTTGGAATTTGATGGCTGCTCTGAGATTTGGGTCAAGGCTGGGAGGATTGGATGAAGTTTTATAGTAGCGATGAGTATACGAAAGCCATAAGTCCGGATTGGGCGTATTTTATGGCGATGCCAATTAATGTGTTTGTTGGTGAGGAGAATCTGGTGTTTGGGAAGGTGGTGGAGGGGTGGGTGAGGGTGGGAAGGATGTTTTGGGGACTGTGAATGCATTATGGAATATGGCGTGCAGGATGGAGGGGTGGCTCGGAGCTTAGACTGAATCGTTCATACCACTTGAGTGGGGTGTTGAATGATGATGTTGAAATTCTGTGGCTAGATAGGATTCAAAATACAACAGCCATTCTCTTGATGTTCTGTCCGCTCTGCATCGCCGTAACCATATTCTGCACCTCATCCAAACTATTCCTCAAGTCGACTTCAGGATGGATATTGTGCTTCGCAGTGAACTCTACCGCCTTCCCCATTCGTTGCGGAATACTCGTACTCTCAGACTTGACTTTGTACTTTCCAAGCGCAAGATCCATGCTTGAAATCTTCAACGGGTTGTGGGGTAGACCAACAACCATCAGCACGCCTCCAAGTTTGATGATCTGCGGAGCGCCGGCATAAGCTGCATCAGCATTGCTGAACACTGCGGCGGCTTTCACACCGCCTCCTGTGAGCTTGAGTAACTCTTCGACATAGTCTTTGTTGGTCATCGAGTTGAAAACGGCGTCGGCACCTTGTGCTTTGCATTGTGCGAGGATATCATCGTTGATGTCGATGCCCACTACATGGCAGCCCATCGCTTTGGCGTATTGCGTTGCAAGCTGCCCTAAGCCACCACAACCGATAACTCCAAGCCAGTCTCCGGGCTTGAGCTCGGAAGAGTCGACGGAGTGGAAAGCTGCAATACTCAGCAAATTTCCTTACAAAATCGAAATGATTCTTACCAGTGATCCCAGCGCAAAAAATGGGAGCAGCGGTCTTGATATCCAGACTGCTGGGCAGAATGATAGCATTGTGGTAATCCACTACCGCATATTCCGCAAAGAACCCATCCGTCGAAAACCCTTGAAGGAGCTGCTTTCCACTCGAGCATGAGAGATTGTGAATCTGACACCCGTCGCATTCAAAACAGCATCCGACAATATATAGGAATCCAACAGCATCGCCCTCTTTAAATCCCTTTCCAACCGCGCTTGGATGTATCTTATTGGTAACGTAACCAACTCCTTCATGGCCGAGAGTGACTGGTTCGGTACGCGGAGCTTCGATTGCCATTATATCGGAATGGCACAGGGACGCGGAGGCCATCTTCACGAGAAACTGATTCTCGCCCGGTTCGGGTATTGGGACTTCGTTCACAACCATCTTCTTCTGCGCCTGCGATACCCGTCAGCATGCTTTCTACAGTTGCGAAGTTTTGAGATAGTTACCGGATCCCACTGCGCTGCTTTCATCATCTTGGCTGGGATCCTATTGCTCTAACAATGGATTGGATTTCAAGAATCGTTTGATGCATCTACTGCGTAAGGGGCGCGTTCACACTCAAGACTGAAATCAACCCTCTTGCGGCTCTCCAGGCATTGTGGGGCCCCGCCATCAATACGGCGTGCCTCCATCCGGAGCGTCGAAGAGATCCGCATTGCTGCCGTGGCCAGAGTGCCAAGCAGGGTCGTGGTGATGAGCTAGGGCGCTGGACGTTCGGAGGAAATAGCAGTAAGATCCAGGCTGCCCAGCGATTGGATACGCCACTTGGACGCTAATAATTCCGGCTAACCTTCCCCCATTTTACCCCGCTCTCCTTGATTCAACATCACCCACAACACGACTCCTTCATGAGTCAGTCCACTTGGCTGCATCTCGAATCGAGATGCGGGCCATCTCAGCCGTGTCTCCAAACGCCTCACGACATGCGATGCGGAGAACGGAATTATATCCGAGGTGATGATCAGTGTTGTGTCATGGCGCTGAAGTTCGATGCAGCGCGTCAGGACCAAGCTGCCGAAACTGAAAGTTCTTTACGTGCCTGCTAAGTGGCATTCTGAAATCATCTTCTGAATCTCTTGCTCTTTATTTCTATATCCCCAAAAATGGCTTTCAATTTCAGCAAATCGAACCTTCCTAAGAACCTCTTCATCAACAATGAGGTGAGTTTCGTCCCTCCCCGAAATATTGGCGCATGTAAACTGATAAATTTCAAAGTATGTTGCATCCAAGAACCCCAAGAAATTGGAGCTCTTCAACCCCAAAGATGGCTCCCTAGTAGCCAACGATGTCGACCTCGCCGGTGAAGCAGACGTCGATGCTGCCGTTCTCGCAGCCGAGAAAGCCTTCCCAGCATGGAAGAAAATGGCCCCCAACGCCCGCCGAGACATAATGCTCAAATTCGCCTCCTTGATTGAGAAACACGGCGTAGCACTCGCTGAGTTATCAAGAATCACACTCGGAGCTCCATATGGAAGTTTCGGGATGTTCGAGACCGGTCTCGCTGCTGAAGCCTTCAAATACAACGCTGGGTGGATTGATAAGTTCGCTGGAGAATCCTTCCCCCAAGAGGATGGTTTTTTGAAGATTGTGAGGAACGAACCACTTGGTGTGACAGCTGGCATTGTGCCTTGGAATGGTCCGCTTGGTACGGCGGGGTTGAAGACTGCGCCGGCTCTTGCCACGGGGAATTGCTTCATTCTCAAACCGTCTGAGAAGACGCCCTTCGCATCGCTTGCTCTTGGGCCTCTCATCGTTGAAGCTGGTTTCCCTCCAGGAGTCTTCCAAGTCTTGTCTGGAGATGGTCTCACCGGCGCGCTCATCTCAGCTCACATGCGCATCCGCAAAGTGAGTTTCACAGGCTCCATTGCCACAGGGAAGCGCGTCCAAGAAGCAGCCGCAAAGTCCAACCTCAAGCGTGTAACTCTCGAACTCGGTGGCAAGAGTCCAGCTGTAGTCTTCGATGATGCGAACTTGGAGAATGCTATTACTTGGACCGCGAACGCAATTACCACCAATACCGGCCAAGTCTGCTTCGCAGCGACTCGAGTCTATGTCCAAGAAGGCATCTACGACAAATTCGTGGAAGGCTACAAGAAAGCTCTCCAAGAGAAAGCGAAAACGATTGGTGACCCCGAGGCAGAATCCACGGTCATGGGCCCTCTAATCGACAAAGCTCAATTCGATCGCGTATCAGGCTTCATCGAAAGGGGCAAGAACGGGCAAGGCACCCTCCTCACGGGCGGCTCACGAGTCGGCGACAAAGGCTTCTTTATCGAGCCGACAGTCTTCACGAACGTACAAGCCGACGCTGAGATCATCACGCAAGAAATTTTCGGACCTGTGGCTGTGCTGAATAGTTTCAAGACCGAGGAGGAGATCATGGAGAAGTCCAATGCCACGAATTTCGGATTGATGGCCGGTGTGTTTACGCAGGATATTAATAAGGCTTTGAGGGTGGCGAGCGATTTTGATAGTGGGATGGTTGGAATTAACTGTGTGAGTTTGATGATGATGCAGACTCCATTTGGAGGGACGAAAGAGAGTGGTCTTGGAAGGGAATGTGGAAGTGCTGCGTTGAGAGCATTTACGGATCCGAAGACGATCATGATTAACATGACTTATTAGAGTTATAGTAAAGATCTCTTATATTCTCGCCTATGCCCCTTCACAGCACCGATTCCTACTTTTGTTGAAGAGAGATATAGTTGTTATAGTTGTCCAGTGGCGACTCATGCTCAACAATTTTCCAAACCTCCTCAATCCTCTCCGCCACTTCCGCACTCAAAGGGCCATTCCTAAGCCCTACAAGCGTCTCCTGCAACTGATCGATAGATTTTGCTCCAATAATAATAGCATCGCCAAGTTCCCCTTGCAAATGCGAGTTATACGCGACCCATCGATACGCCAACTCCGCCTTCGTAACTCCAGTCTCCTTCGCAATCTCACCCCACATCTCTAACGCCTTCAACATCCCAGGTTTCGTATACAGCGCATTATAGAGCTGCCCAAGAAAGGTACTCGGATCCCAACGCCCCTTTCCGCCCTCAATCAACTGCGACGGGGTCTTTGTCAAGAAACCCCCGGCAATAGGACTGTAGGCATAGAAAGCGATATTGTATTTGCGAAGGGTGGGGAAGAGCTCTGTTTCTGCTAGGCGAGCGACTGCCGAGTAGTTTCCTTGGTAGACTGAGGGAAGGATGTAGTTGTTTTGCTTGGCGATGCGAATCACGTCTTCGACCTCGTCGGCGCGAAAGTTGGAGAGGCCAAAGCGTTTGAACGCACCTGACTTGTAAAGGTCATTGATGCCAGCGAGAATTGGTTCAAGTGGGTTTTTGCGATCTGGGGCGTGGATGTAGAAGATATCAACCTGTGATTTTAGGAGTTAGCAACTGCGCATTCACTCAAAATGGCTTGGAATTACTTACACTATCAGTCTTAAGTTTCTTCAAACTCTCTTGACCACTTGCAATGATGATTTCTTTTGTTGCTTCACCTGGGACCAGGCCCCCAGGATACTTAGTATCAATTACAAAGCGAGAGGCGGCATCGGTTTGTCCAAGCAATTCCTCGCTATTACCGTACACCCGAGCTGTGTCAATGACCTTAATACCTTCTTTCGCAAGTACTTTCAGCACCTCCTCAACTTTCTCCGGCGTAGAGAAGTCGGAAACGGTACCGAATAGTGCGCCTCCAAATACGATCTTGATACTAGAGTTAACCATTGTTGGAAGGTTTAAAAGTGTTGGTGATTGAGTTGAGAAAATTGGAATTATTGGGAAGAGATCGAAAGCAAGCTACTTATCATGTCTGTTGGAATATGTAAGTGGGGACCATGAGATTCGGCTGACAAATGCTGGCAAGCCAGGCATCAGGGGGTGACAAGATAATCGGGACACTCGAATAATGCGCCCCGATTTTCTCTATCAGCTACAACAATAAAATAAAAATAAAATAGATATCCGTATAGAGAAAGTTTCAATGAATAACCCTATGGGTTCAAAAATTTTACATTATGTTGGGTTAAAAAGTTAAATAAGGGTTATAATTTTCGAGTGTCCCGATTATCTTGTCGCCCCCTGGTGAGGTGACTATGTCGGATCTGCGCCAGCTAACCTCGACTCGTATTTGACTCAAATCCTATTGATCTACAACATCAAACCCTGACGTCAAGTGGGAAACGAGAACTGAAGTATTATAAAGCATAATGATACCATTCTGGTGATCCGAGGCACCTCATTGAAGTGCCGAATCAACAGTAATATTTCCAACAACGAAATGAGAGGTGGAAAAGCAACCTTGAAGATATGCGGGGAGGTAATAGACATCCTGAGGTACCATGGGCAAAGGTGTTCTGCGCTAAAAAATTCCATTTTCATCGATAGAGTGACAATAAACGCTCATTGGAAGTAGACAATTTTGTGAGATGGACGCCGCGAAGTCCTACTTCGAACTCCCAGTGGCGCCATCCGTCCAACCAGCCGAAAGAAGCAAACTCCAAGCCAAACGTCTTAACCCAACAATTTGATCACTCCAAATTCCAGTCTCAAACTCGAATCCAAACACCAAAACATCAATAACACCGATCAAAAAGAAAAGAAATCCAACTCCTGGTTCTTCCCGCCACTCTCTTGTCCCTGCCCACCAGTTCCCACTTCCCCAACCCCGGAAATCCCATTAAAAGGACTCATCCCCTCAGTCCCCAATCCCATCCACGGCCCATTAAACCCCATCCCCGTAAAAGTCATCGGATAATCCAACGCATTCAAGTCACTATTCAGCGTCGGCCACGCCGCCCTCTCACTCCGCGGCGTGACCATGACATAGCCATCCCTCCTCTCTATCTCCGTCTCCCCTGTTCCATTTAACATAACTCCTATCCCGCCCATTCCTGTCCCGCTTGAAGGAGTTTTGGCGAAGTCTGTCGTCACAGTTGAGGCGGAGAAGTTGGTAGAAAGAGAAGTGGATTTCGAGAGTTGGCGTTTCTTCAAAATGTGCTGCTCCTCTGTGTCATTGGAGGAAGACTCACGGCGCGCAGGGATCGTGATGTTTTCTCCGCGGAAATAGCGCATGTCAGGGGGTGGAGTCTTTGGGCTTGCATTCTGAAGCTCCAGCATCACAGCCTGCAAGATCGAGGACATAGAAGCCGCAGGTTGATATGTATAGCTCATATCCTGCAATGCGCTCGCTAAGCATTCAAGATACTGCATGTTGTTCTTGCGATCATTGACATTCTTGATGAATGCCAGCGCTGCAACGAGTGCAGTGGCTGCAGTACCAGCGTGTTGGATACCAGTGACGAAGATCCGCCTCGTGTCGAAACGCTGTCTGTGATGCCAGAAGATGCGCGCTACGCGGATAGCTTGGCGAGTACAGATCGAGCGGGACATGAAGGAGTGGTTGTCATCCACGTTCATGAAGTTTTCATCATCGTTTCCGTCATCTGATGAAGGGGGCGTGGGATCCTCGTACTTGGCCCAAGGTCGATGAAGCAGTATCAAACTACAATGATATTGTTGATGTAACAGAAAGAACGAGAAAGGCGCTGTTTGGATGTTCTCTGGCTTCCAGGTCAAGTTTTCGGGGAGTCGTCGATACCAGGTCTGAAGTTGGCGATCGAGATTCATGACATATAAGTAAGCGCTGTTGACTTTGTCCACGTCCTGTGTTGCTTGTTCGCCTGAATCTCTGATTTCTGCGATTTTGCCAGCTAGTTCCATCAAGTCGAGGAGTTCTTCGTAGATCTGGGTTTCGAGACTCTTTTGGACTCCTGCTGGTTTACAGGCCGAGAGACAGGCGAATTGTTTTGAGAGTCGGTACATCTCAAGATCGGAGCTTTTGATGCCTGTCGGTCTTCCGAGAAAAAGAGCCCAGTACCTACAACGGTCAGTAAATATTTAGCCAGAGACACTTAAATACTCACTTGTCGTAAATCACACATGCGAAGAGAGTCATATGCCGAATTTGAATCTCCTTCTCTGGCAACCCATTATTTTGACAATCGAGGTGTAGTCCAATATCGAAGCATAGTCTATTGGCCATCCCTAGCCACAGGTCAGCTCCGATCACTCAAAAAGACTTCAATAAACTCACCAGCATACATCCACCCCGTATTATCCCTTCCAACACCACATTCCAAGTCTCCTAACAACAAGAACGCCTGCACAGACGGAATGCCACCTGGCCTCTCCAACTCTATATCAAGCATATACTTCGCCTCTCTATGCAACGTACACTCTCTATTCCCCACCGTAATCATCTTCATATCGTCCCTCTCCAGATCCGCAAACCTATACCCCATCGCCAATATACTAATATGCAGAAACCCCGAATAATATTTATTATTCGAATTCTGCATATCTTCATTAAACGCCTCCTTATGCACGATATGCAAAACGCTGTTGTAGTAATCCCAGAATAAATCCATGAGATAATCGTGTGTTTCGATGCTGAGAGAACGGATTATGCGTTCAGTTCGTCGTACTTGTTCTGGTGATTCGCGAAGATCGGCAGTTCCGATGTTGTCCGCGTAGATGTGGCTGTTTGCTGTTGGGCCGAAGAATCGGAGACGTCCGCTGAGTTGATCAAAACTCAGATGCCCTCGAGTGGAAAGTAGCATGTGAACCAAGCCCTCTTTTCTTGAAGCTTGTATTCTGGGCGGCGGATGCGTCTCGGTAATACTGCTCGATAGATTATCATTCTGGTATCCGTTGTCTCCATCTGTTGACTCGTCTGGCATACTTCGGGGCGTTGTGCTTTTCTGATGTTGAGAAGATCGCGTATTGTTCGATTCGACAGCGTTTGGAGGTACTGGCGCTTCGCCGCGTGTTTTTGGGGGGTAGTTTGCTGGAGGTATGTCTTTTCCAGCTTCTGAGAGCATTCCCTCGAGCATTGCAACCCTGTCGGCGAGGGATGACATGTATGCCTTGGAGATTGGCCTGCAATATTAGAAACATGCTCCAAAAGTGGAAGCGGGGTTACTAACCGTCTTCTCTCATCATCATTTCTGATAATGCATTCCGTCTTCGAGCGTTTACACTGAGTACAATCTCGCTCCCCAGCGGGGACAACGCACTACATGCCGTTCATCAGCCAATATCTCACCAAACACCCGAAATCTCTCGACTCACCCGAATCCTACGATCTCTGCAAGAAGCACACGCAATACTCGCTCTATGTCTCGTCGCCGACTTCGACGAGCTTGGCCCAGAATTGGAATTCGTTTTATTCTGCGTCGTCGACGACGACGATTGTTCCTGTTGAGCTTCAGGCGCTGAGCTCTCAAACATCGAGCTCGCCATATTCTGATTCTCCGCTTCTTCAGCCTGGCGCTTCATAGAGGCGTCGTGCTCGAAGAGACTGTTGATACGCATCGACATTCAATTGACTTGTCTCCACTACGATAGAGTTTGAAGTTCACGCCCTTACCAATAATGTGGGGAAGGATTATTTCTTCCAAGATAAATTTGACAAAAGGAAAGATAGATGAAAAGAAGAACAAACTTGTGCTGCGTCCAAAGAATCCGGGATAGAGAAAACGAGAAGGAGCAAGGGCGCGTGCAGGAGTGCTGGGGCACCCACATCTGCCAAACTACCCCAGTTTCACCGCATCGTCGGGGTCCCTAGACTCCACGTGTACCCCATAAACAGCCTTGTCCTAACCATCTTCCCTGCAATACTCAACCATTGCCAACCATTCCATCCTCGTTACGAAGGTAATGCGGGTTCCGAGCCCCCTTGGACCCTGCCCGCATAATCTTGGTCGAGTCCTGACGTTCTAAAAGCGCCTCGTTTTAGCGTTGGTCCACTTGACTCGTTTCGCTTCCCCCCGATCTCTGTCCCTGACTCAATTCTCCTCAACCTTTCAATTTATGCGCACTCCACGTGATGACCTTGCTGCTTATTTGAGGAAATGCCCCTTTGGCCCGAGAATTCGTCGGGGATGGATGATTGGATATCGTGATATCTCTCGTCGAATATCTGGATGCTTGGATTGCGGGACTGCGGGGTTTGACGGTCGACTTGTCTTCCGTCATATGCCTGCCCAACCTTCCCTTTTCAATGGCCACTTTGAAGCTGAATTTCCTAACGATGAAAGAGATTGCGGTGAGTTATGCAAGTTGTACGCCGTATTGCAGTTTTGAGGAAGGAAGACTAGCCGGGCATCCGAGACATACATGGATGATGAGCGTGGGATGCAGATTGTGAAGTTGAGGCGTGTAACGCAATATTCTGTGCCTCGTCGGTTCCCAAGCCGTGTCGCAATCCTTATCAGCTGGACCCTGTGGCTGGGTTCGAGAATTTTTATCCTCTCCACACTTTAATAAAGCGTGTCGTAGAGAAGACCGGTGCTTGATTGAGTTCTGTTAAATCGGAAGCCACTCGCTGCGTAGAAACTGATTTGGCTCTAGAATTGAATTGGGAAAATACTAGTGAGTATTGTAAATCTCGATTCAGTCGAACTATTCTGTCCTGAAAATCTTCAATATCATGCCCTATAAACGTTGATCTGGACGCTTCTATTGCACGAACGAATGAACAGATGAGCAGAAATCAGAATGCGCTTAATCGATAGACCACTCGTGATCATGGTCCCTCACGTACGGGGCCAGACCCCGAACGTCCCCCTTGACATGAGCCTTGACCTCTCCATTTCCCAGAAACGCAAAGCGATTCTTGTATCGATATCTAATATTGTAATCTTCGAATCGGGGATCTTTGATCGTTTTCAGGAAATGAATAGTCTGGTTTCAATTTCATTAGTCTCTGTTCCCCTTTCTAAAAGTCTAATTCATAAAAGAGGGCTGTATGCACTCACCGCTCCAGGCCACAAATAGATGCGATTCTTGATCTTCCCGTCTTTGAACCAAGATCGACATTCTTCTTGCCAAACAGTAGTCTTGTGGAACTCGTCGAAATGAGCGTAGATGTCGTCCAGGGCTTCTTGCTTCACATCAATGGATTTGATGGCTTCGGTTTGGATCTTCTTCATCATTTTGATGGCGTACTCTACGCTTGTCTCGATTGATGGAAGGAGTGTGCCGCTCGACCACGTTGCGCCAGGCCCCTATTGTTAGTCAGTTTACCTTATCAATTGATCAGCACCGAGGAACGGATACGTACCACAATTGTGTAAAAGTTTGGGAATCGAGGAGCCGAAAGTCCAAGATATAGATTCGGGCCTTGCCCCCAATCTTCATCTAGTGTGACACCATCACCATTGATTACCTTGAAAGCAGGTCTGAAAGCAACTTGAAACCCAGTTGCGCAGACCAAAATATCCATCTCATGCACCTTCCCATCTTCAGTCACGATCCCCTCAGGCACAACCTTCACAATATTGCTGAAAACAGGCTGAACATTATCCTTAACCAGCGCTTCAAGATATCCATCACCAGGACTTATGCGTCTGCATCCAGGGCTCCATTTGGGGATGATGAATTTCTTGAGTTCTTCATTTCCAGGACCAATTCGTCTGTTCATTTCGTTGGTGATGACTTCGCGGAATTTGTTGGATGTTTCGGAGCCTTGTTGGTACATGCCGAACAGCGAGTTGATTTCTGCTTCGATTTTCTTGCGGAACAGTAATAGGTATGCTGGATCTTCGGTGAACTTCTTCTTGTCTGCTTCGGTGAAGGTGTATTGTCTCTCTCCGGGTTCTTGTTCCGCTCCTTTAAGTAATTCGGATTCGAGAGTGCCTGTAATCGTTGTTACTTAATGAACATTTGGGGATAGGCTTGAACTTACCACCGCCGAACGGAGGGCTGATCCAAGTTGGACTCCTCATAAAAACATCCAAATGCTTAACAGTCTTCTGCAACTGCGGAACGATCTGCACAGAAGTCGACCCCGTCCCAATAACACCTACCGTCTTCCCCTCAAAATCAACGCCATGGTCCCATTTCGCCGAATGCATCAAACTGCCCTTGAAATCATGCAATCCCTCAATCTCTGGCCATTTCCAGTTATTCAAAATCCCACTTCCATTAACAAGCACGTGACACCAATCCTCCGTCCTCTCCTTACTAACTTGATTCTCCAAGCCAATCCACCACTTCCCCTCCTCCTCATCCCATCTCGCATCAACAATCTTTGTATTCAACTTCATGTACTTTTTGCTCCCATGTCTTTCGGCAAAGCCTTCAAAATACCGTTGGATCTCAGGCCCGTACGCAAAGTAATGGCTCCAGTTAGGATTCGGGTCCCACGAATACGTATATAAGTGCGACGGGATATCGCAGGCAACTCCAGGATATGTGTTCTCGTACCATGTTCCTCCAAAGTGTGCGTTCTTCTCGTATAATGTGAGTTCCCAACTCCCAGCTTCGAGCATTCGTTCCATTTTGTATGCAAGACATAGTCCTGATGCTCCAGCGCCTACGGAGGCAACGCGTAGCTTAGACGGCTTAGAATGGTATTGCGGGAGGACTCTGTACGGTTCGTGGTCATGGACAGATGGATAGGGAATGTCGGTGCCATTGACGCCATTAACAGTGACGTCGTTTGTGTAGGGCATTGCAGAAGGTGCCATGGTGAGATCTGTTGTGGTAAGAGAAACGAGGCAGACGAATGGAAATAAGAAGAAAATATTCTCAGAAGATGGAGACAATCACTCCACTGAAGCTCGTAGATCCTTCGGGATATACATTTTCTCGTGTCAATAGCTCACTTGCCTCTTCAAGCTACCATCCTAGCTTTGAGCTCTTCCTCCTTTACCCTGTATGTTCGGTATCCCAAAAGGGAATTCCGCTGTGGGATGCTTACCTTTCGGACAAAGCTTCTCCAGACGTTGGATATGAGTACCCGGATACGAAGACCATGTGCAGCCAAAGGCTCTGCTAGACTGGCATGTGCCTAGCACACCCCTCCCCCAGCTCCTCAGTGCAGGCGCGACGCGACGGAGTCGAAATTCCAGCCCTCAAGCCGTTCGCGATCATCTTGCCTGGACCCTTGCGCTCTTAAATTGCGTCCAATCAAGTGTGCCATTAGATGCCGCAGTCTGCGCGCATCGTTTCCCTAAGATCCTGGCGCTGTGGGTTGAAGTGGTGGCGATGGATGGTTGATTGCGGGGAAACCTTGAGGCCGGAAAACGATAGCCAGTTTCCGAAGACTCAAGAAAGTCACGTGGAAGTGTGAGCATGACTCGAGCCAAATGGGGCATCACCCAGATGATGGCGAAATTGGAATTTGGAAATCAAAATGGTTGCCGGGTATCAAGATGCTGTTTGGAAGACTAGTATTGTTTTTTGAAGAACAACGACGTTTAAATGAGGATTCTAGTCCTTCGTTTTGAGTGAAGATAAATCTATGGCGGACGCGAAGGAGCCAGGACCAATGAACCACATCTTTTCAACAGTTTGATATATATTTGTATATGCTTCTAAATCTATACTCAAAATCTTGATTTGATCTCCTTTTCCAGAATCTTCGCATCAGCTTTTGACCATTCTCTCATTGTCTTCCTCTGAATCTTTCCACTCGCCAGCTTCGGCACCTCCTCAACAAATGTGACGCCCCCAACCAACCACTTATGCTTTGCGACTCGTGACTTCATCCATTCTTGGATATCCGCTGGTTTAACCTTGCCCTTTGATGCGTCTTGAATGGCAACATATGCACGTGGCCATTCTTCGTTGTGAAGTGTGATGCCGACCACCGCTGCGTCTGCAACATGTTCGTTTTCGAGAAGGACGGCTTCGAGTTCTGCAGGGGCGACTTGAAGAGCATTGACCTTGATCAGTTCCTGTATTCTTATTAGTTCTGCCTCGACGTCATAGGACAAGATGAAAACGAACCTTCTTCCGATCAACAATCCAGAAATATCCCCTTTCATCACGAACGGCTACATCTCCCGTCCTGAGCCACCTATCTGGACTGATAGACTCTTCAGTAGCCTTCTCATTCTTCCAATAGCGCAAGCAAACCTGTGGGCCTCGAATAAACAGTTCCCCAGGCTCTCCAAGCTTAACCTCCTTACCATCATCGTCCAGCAACATACACTCGCAGTTGGGGTCCAGCATTCCCACGCTGCCAGTATCATCATTGACGCCGCCCGGAACATGCAACGCTCCACAAGTCACCTCAGTCATCCCCCATCCCTGATTGATCTGTACATTGAACCGCTTGGAAACGTTGTTTTGTAACTCCTTCGATAAGGGAGCAGCTCCGCATAGCACATCAGTAACAGAACTGATATCGTATTTCGCGGTCTCGGGTCTCTTGCTCAACATTACCAGAATTGGAGGAGCGACTTGTAAATGCGTGATCTTGTAATCTTGTATCGCTTGCAGGAAATCGCTGTAGACGAATTGCTTCATGATGTATACCGGGATCTGGAGTTTCGTGCTCATGAGAATGGTGTATAATTGGCCATAAGCGTGGTATAAGGGCAGAAATCCGATCCATCGCTCAGGAGGTTTGTTGTCTTTTGTGAATGGCTTCTCTAGGAACCGCATGAAGATTGTCTGTTCCACATTTGCGATCAGATTGTGATGACTGACGCATACTCCTTTCGGGAGCCCAGTCGTGCCAGAAGAGTAGTTGATTGTAGCCACAGTGTTGGCAGACTGTTCGGGCGAGAGCTTGTTCCAGGAGTATCCGTCCGCTTCTTCTGGGTTACCGATGAGATGCCGCCAGTCTTTCACGCCTTGTAAGGTAGGGTTCTCTTCGTCTGAGAATTGGTAGATTCGACTTTTAGACAGCCCTGCTTGCTCTGCTGCTGCGACGGCAGTTTTTACCATCGAGGGGTAAGCGAGGATCACCTGAGCTCCGGTATTTTTGATTTGATAGACCATTTCTAGAAGACTGTTAGTAAAGCATTGAAATCAACCAGGAAAGTTTGCTCACCAGGTAACGTATAAACCGGATTTGCTCCACTGAAAGCATATCCAGCCCCAATGATTCCAAGGTATGCCACCGGAACAAAGATATGATTTGGGGTATAAATCATCACCACCTCGCCCTTCTTCACCCCCGTCCTCTCCAACCCAAATCCCAGTCTCTTGACCCATTGGAGCAATTGAGCTGGAGACAAAGAATTGTTCGGATTGCTTGAATCAATCCATTGGGGTTTATTCGAAGGTGTCTCTCCAGGAGGAAAGAGATAGGTCAAGATATCAACTTTTGGGATATTCAATGCGGGGAAAGGAGATGTGAAAGGCATTTTGTGATCGAGCCTGGTGAGAAAGCTGACGAAAGTTGAAAGTGATTACTTTCCATAAGACTCTGAAATCCAGACACAGCTGTCATGGATGCCGAATCCGAGGTTAGGTGGAGTAAAGCTATGATAGTGGGGTTACATTTGGAGCAATGCAAGTGGCGGAGTGTGGGGTGTGGAGAAGAGAGCCGAAGGTTCGTCGACGATTCAGCCGATGCCGAGGAAGAGAGGCTGAGGAAATTGATAACCTGACTCTGGAGCTTTGCCTTCCTCGAGGCTGTCGATTTTGATCGTAGAAAAGCATCATTGAAATTTCTCTTTCAAATCATTCATCGATTTTGCAATGTCTGAACTCCATGAGTTCGATCGCATGTTCCGTCTCGACGGCAAAGTCGCCCTGGTGACAGGAGGTCAGTAAATCAATCGCCCCGCTAGAGAATCGAAAGACGCTGAAATCTCACGACCACAGGATCGCGAGGACTTGGTCTTCACACCGCGACAGCATTTCTTCGTGCGGGCGCAAAGAAAGTTATCATCACAGCGCGCAAGCCCGACGGACCACAAGGCATCGATCAAGCCGTCGAGAAACTCAACAAATTGTCCGGAGTCAAAGGCAGCGCGGTCGGCATCCCGGCGAATGTTTCTACCGAAGCGGAAATCGTCCGTTTGGTCGAACAAATAAAGAAGATCGAGGGAAAATTGGATATCCTCGTTGCGAATGCAGGAGCGACTTGGGGGTCGAGCTTTGAGGATGCGCCGGATCATGCGAGTGCGAAGATATTAGATTTGAATGTTCGAGGGGTGTTTTTGTTGGCTCAGAAGTGGGTTTGAGACAACACGTGATGCTGGTCGGTGCTGATGAGGCGACAGATTTGCGCCGTTGTTGGAAGCATCCGGAACCAGAAAAGACCCTTCAAGGATTGTTATTGTGAGCTCTACTGCTGGAAGAAGTGTTCCACATGCAGGAGAGAATGGTACAATTATGTATTCGGTCTCAAAGGCCGCAGCTCATGTGAGTATCTCGACAACGAGGCTCGCGAGCCACCACTAATTGACGACAGCACCTTGGCAGGAATCTTGCGGTGGAATTAGGACCTCGAAACATCACATCAAATGTTGTTGCGCCGGGTTTCTTCCCAAGCAAGTTAGCTTCCGGTCTCATCGAGAAGCTTGGAGGCACGGATGAGCTGAGTGAAGCCAATCCGCGAAAGCGCCTTGGTGAGCCAGAGGATATTGCCGGAGTTATGGTATATCTGTGCTCTCCTGCTGGCAGCTACATGTACGTTCTTCTCGCCTTCACTTCACTAGCCGTTTTCTGTTCTAATTGTCTCGCAGAAATGGTGTTGATATCGCTGTGGATGGTGGCATGGTCTTGTCGGGTGGCAGGCACTCGAAGTTATGAACGTGCAGTGTCAATTCGTTCTTTCACAATACTAAAAAAAATCTCAATGCAATCGTTCATGTCTATTACATCTCTTTCTATCAACGAGTGAAACCTAAAGAGTGTTCGAAAGCACAACAAAGTCACGTGCCCTCCATCTTTTTCAAAATCGCTGGAGGTCAGCACACCCAGCTTTATACAAGTCACCATACATGCCGTTCGATTCTCGATATCCGTGATAGGACAGCTCCTGTCTTCCATGCCCTGCAGCTTCCAATGGAAGTCGTTTGAAAATGTATTAGTTTGCATGAAGCTTGCATTTTTGGAGGATCGCGGGGTAGTTTAGTGTGTGGGAGACGTTTTCCGGGGCTCCTTTACAGGCATGTGGCTGCTAGGCTTCACATTGCCCCACCGTGCCCGCCAAAAGAGAGCGCCATGATTGCCTTTGAAACCCGAGGAAAACTATACGTAGGTGGAATATCTTCACTTTTCGTTATTTTAACTTTGTTGCACTCCTCCTGCAGTCGTCCTTCACTATCTACTGCTTCTCAGTTCGCTTCAAAGCAATTATCACAATGGACGCTGCAGCCCCAAGAACAATCCTTGGAGCGATTGGCTTCTTCCTCAGCCTCGCCATTGGCTTGGTAAGTACAGACCAAATATCAATTGAAGAATGACTGCTAACAAAACTCGAAATAAAAGAGCATCACCTACTTCGTCCTTCTCGTTCGTCTCCCAATATCTTCTCCGCCCAACTACTGACCAAACAAACAGTCGATCTATCGCCTAACCCTCGACCCCCTCGCCAAATTCCCCGGTCCAAAACTAAATGCCATATCTCCCATCCCCGGTATCCGCGCTCTCCTAAAAGGCCGTATCGCATTCGAAAACAAGCTTCTCCACGACAAATATGGTCCCGTCGTCCGTGTCTCCCCAAACGAACTCCACTTTAACTCCGTCCAAGCATGGGAAGACATCTACGGGCACCGCATTGGGCATCCCAACTTCCACAAAGATCCCATCCATGTCGGATCCGTTGAGCCCATGGTCGGCGTCACGACTCTCACCATGGCTGACGATGCGAACCATGCTCGTCAGCGAAGAGCGCTCGCTCACTCGTTCTCGCAGAAAGCTTTGGTGGAGCAAGAAGATATTATTCAAGGTTATGTCTCCCAGTTTATCGCACATCTGAAACGGATGAGTGCGAAGGACGAGGCGTTCAACATGGTAAACTGGCTAAACTTCACAACCTTCGACATAATCGGTGACTTAGCATTCGGCGAACCCTTCGGCTGTCTCGAGTCCGGCGAATTCCACTTCTGGGTATCCCTCATCTTCGAGACCGTAAAAGCCGGCGCAATCGAACAAGCTACTCGCCGATTCGCTACAGCCGGTTCAGCCTTCCAAAACTTCCTTCTCAAATGTATCCCCTCGTCAATTAGGGAGAGAAGGAAAGATCATTTGAAATTTAGTACGGAGAAAGTGATGAGGAGGCTTGCAAACGAGAAGACGGAGCATAGGGATTTCATATGGTATATTTTGAAGCAGAGAGAGAAGTTTAATTTGAATCAGGATGAGATTATTGTTAATTCAGCGCTGTTTATTGTTGCGGGGAGTGAGACGACAGCGAATGCTCTTAGTGGGATATTGGCGCGGTTGGTTTACAATCCTGATAAGTACCAACTCCTGGTGGAGGAAATTAGGGCAGCGTTTAAGACGGAGGAAGAGATCACATATGAAAGGCTCAGTGAGCTGGTTTATTTGAATGCGGTTCTTGAGGAAGGGTTGAGGATTCATCCGCCTGTTCCCACGGGACTGTTGAGGACGGTGCCTAAGGATGGCGATACGATTGATGGGATGTGGGTGCCAGGTGGTGTAAGCTCTGCTCCTTTCCATCATTGAGGACTTTTGGTTGATAATTATGATAGACTGCAGTCTCGGTAGGTAGCTGGGCCGCCTCGCACAACGAAAAGAACTTCAAAGACGCAGACAAGTTCATTCCAGAACGCTGGATCGACCCAGCATACAACACGGATTTCAAGAAAGCTGCACAGCCATTCTCGCTTGGTCCTAGAGGCTGTATTGGGAAGCAGTATGTGTCTTTCAACTTCTTCCTAATTGGCAAATGGGTGAGATGTGCTAACGAATATAGTCTCTCATACCTGGAAATGCGAATCATTCTCAGCAGGCTGCTTTGGAACTTCGATATCGTCTCAGTCGATGGTGCACCGAACTGGAATCCTGAGAATGAGATGAGTCGAGCCAGAGCATTCATGACGTGGGAGAAGCCGGATTTGATCTTGAAAGTCGTTCCTGTGAAGAGATGACGGGATGCAAGTGTGATAGGTGAGGGATTTGCTGCAAATTTGAAGCTCGTTGGGAGTCCCGGATTTAGAGACCAAGAACATGTGACGAAATTATAGCAAGATTGACATATATCCTTTGTCAATGAACCAGCTTTAGGTGGTTCCTCTGGCAAGCAGTGTTTTCTGTCTGGGCAAGTGCTTTTCTCAAGTCAATCATGGCTTCGTGTCGTACATTCAGTCTCTTGTAGTAGACTAAATCGCATAGCTTCTGGCGAGTGAATACTTAGTTCTGGAGAGTGAACATACTTGGGCGTATGTCGAGTTCTTGTTCTTTAAAGGCAATACCAAGGCTGCAATCAAGTCAAGATACAACTAGGATGAAAGTTTCGGTATCCACCTTTGAACACATACTACACATCGCTATGCCAGGACTACTCCATGATGTTGGCTCACCAAATTCGATGTTCCGAAACCTGCTTCCCGAAGAATCTACAGCGCCGGACTCTTTCACTGTCGGATCATTTTTCGTTGTCGCTTTATTTCTCCTTGTCATTTTTGCAACTACAGAGGCAGCTCAATCCGGTCTCTCGATGTCAAGAGTCGAATTCCGTTCGAACCCGCCGCAAGAACCACTTCACTCAACGACGCATCTTCCAAGGCGATCTACTCTGAGTCCGGTTGCCCTGCATGGTAGTATTTGTCGAAGTTCGAGGTCTTTGTGGCAGCATGGACACTCTATGACTCAAGAGCACCCCATAATTTGAATCCCAGAATGGCCCGAGCCATAAAGGAGAACTGAGACTGAACGTTAATTCACAAATGAGGAGGATCATCATTCATTACTGAAGGCCTTTTCAGCCCCTTCATTCTAGCTTACTGAATCCGTCTGAGCATTTCTGAACTCCAATCAAATAATCTTACAGTCTCTTATCATAGGCCCGAGTCATCCTTCACATAATACGAAGTTGGTTGATACGCATCCCAAGCCTCACACGGTGCATCCAGCGTGCTCAAAGACATCAAGCCTTTGATCTCGCTTTCGCGCTCCAAAAACTGTACTGCGAGACCTTCGCCCACATGCCATGCCTATTTCACATTCGTCAGCCTCGTCCTCTCATCTCCTCTTTCCTCCATCTTCACGAGGGTTAAAGCCAAAATATAGGTTCTTACAATATGACAGTGCATCAACCAGGCACCAGGATTGTCAGTCAGAAAGGCAATCACAAGCCAGCCTCCTGATGCAGGGGGTCCACCACCCGGCGGACCTGCTGGAGCCGGCAGCATTGCGACGTCACGCCGAGGAGGATTTGTGTATTGCAATGTGGAGGCAAAAGAGTTGTCCCAGACTCCTAAACCAGTGCCGAGGAGATAGAAGTCATGGCCATGCTGTAAAGGTCAGTTACAAGAAGTCACATTGGAGGCAAGGGAAAGACCGACCAGATGGATGGGGTGAGGGACGCTAAGGAATCCTGTTGATTGAATGATCCAGAAGTAATACTATTTTAAATCGTTAGCTTACTCTTGAGATCAAAGTGATGGAGGTTTGGCTCGTACGTCGTTGGCATTCGGCAACTTAATGAGATTCAAGTCGACAGGGAACGTGTCGTTACTTTCCTGGACATACTTGAGAGTCGGCAGCTCCCAATCAATGTCCAGTGGCGTCCCATTAATCGTCCACGACACGATATTTCCATTAGAGCCAGGAACCCCGCCACCGTTAAGAGTGACATTCAGCTGCTGGACATTGGTGAGGAACTCCGCGGATGGCACATCCTTTTTGACATACGGGACGATCTGAGTCTCATCAGTGCATCCCTGAGTATAAGTCGCACCAGTCGTTGTCGGATTGCCTGTGGCCGCCCCTGCATAGTTGAAAATAGCCTTGATATTGAAATTATTGTTATTCGCACCACAAGCCTGTTGAACATCAGCGCGAAACCAGTAGCTGGATACAGCCTGGTCTGCCGTGATGATCACGTCATAGCGCTGTCCGATGCCAATGAAGAGCCATTGTGTCGAATACGGCATGATTGGAACGAAGTCCGCTTGAATGACTGTGAGGTTGTGCCCATCCAGAGAGACCTTGAAGTGATTATCTAGGGAGGTATTGATAAGCCGCAGACGGTACTTCTTGCCCTTGGTCAAGGTCACAGTGTTGTAGGCTCCTCCAGTGCCACTTGGGTTCGCCATGGTGCCGTTGATAAGTCCGTTGTCTGCCGCTGGTGGGGCTCCTACTGCTGCGATTTCGTCTTCTTGGAAGGCGGTTTGATGATACCAGTCCGTGATTGGCATCGCGCCGAGATCAATGTCATAGTTCGCTGTCGCAGGTCCGTAAATTACTATTGGGCCTAGAACACCGTCTCCATATTGTGCTGAAAAATGCGAATGGTACCATGTCGTCCTGTTTGAATGTCAATGGATTGCTCATTAATAGTGAGTGATTGAAATACCCAAATTGCGTGCAGAGAAAAGTGTAGGTTTTGGATTGTCCAGGTGCAAGGGGGCACTACAATTTGGTCAGTCTCAAATCTCATGGTTGTAGAGCTTGATGTATCTACCTCAGTAATGCCATTTGTTCCATCCATGTTACAAGAGTTGGCCTGTCTTATCCCATGCCAATGCATACTCGTGCTGTGAGATATCAGTATCGCGGCTGTCTTCAGGCTCAAATAAGCCACCTACCCATTATTCTTTAAACTGTTCTTGACAGTTATCTGCAGCGTATCACCCCAGTCTATTTCCTTTGTTACTAAAGTCCAGCTATTGTAGCTTGAGCTTGTTCGAGGAAGAAAACTTACTTGCAGATATTGTTGGTCCTGGATACTGGCCGTTAACGGCCCTGTAAGGTGATTTTGTAAGTCACAAAATCCTCAATCCCTCAAGATTGATAATACGTACATCACAAGTCGAGAAAATCCATCTGGAGCGAGTGTCGTATTCGTTATCTCGAGGTGGTACTAGAAATTGTCAGTATCCTCAACCTTCGACGCGGAGAAAGTTCTCATACAGAAACTGTTTTCCCAGTGACTGGCCATTTTGTATCATAATCAGTAGCAATACTGAAACCGTTCCCCCAACACTGCCTCGTAAATGGCCCATTTGTGCAGGCAGAATCAGCAACTTTTGTAGAGGTTGACGATTGACTAGAAGTCGTGGTAGGAGCTGTCAGGGCAAAAGGGACAAACCCAGCCAGTATCAAAGACCGCATTAACATCTTGTAGATTCGGAAGAAACACTTTGTTCTCGCAATCTGGATAAATAAAATGAAAGAGGGGAATCGATATACTACTGCCGAGACGCGGGAGACTCAGTACCATGGAGCTACCTGTTCAACGAGTGTTCCAATCTTGGACTTAGCATTGGACTATCGTGTGAGCAAAGCAACAAGGCTGAAAATCCAAGCCTTTTTCAATATTCTGATATCATGTAAACTCTCATTGGACAGCGGCTCGTTCAATTTCTCCGTTTTCAACAAGGAATAAGCACCTCAGAGGTAGTAGGATCCTGGCCTGTTGCATGAGGCTGAGGCTGACACGAGAATCAGGGACTGTGCCCCCTTCAGGCCCATCGTCTCAACTATAGCAGCTCTGCACAGATGGGCTAGATGCTCTTCAAAACGGTCATGCTGCAGCACTCAGAATCTGTGGCACCTTTTGATAGGCACCCCGCCTCCACTGGCGTTTCTGTTGCGCACTTGCTAATCAGACGGACGAATGTTTACCCCCAGAATACGAGGGTCCTCCTGATGCTTTAAAGCTGGAGATCATAAGCAGGAAGTCGGTGTGTGGGGGAAGTGGCGTATGTGGCGGGAGGTTGAGAAGCGAAAATATGCAGTTGCACATTTACAGTAAGATCGTGAATTGGAACAGCATGTCTCCGAAGGGGGACGAATCCGGCGCATAGAGTCATCTTGACAGTCCCTGGATCTTGGTCAGAAATTAGCCTCACTGGTACGTTCATCTCAGTGCATTACTTGCATATATTTTGGAGTTGGTGTTACCTGGCTTACGTGAAGATTTCTTCACCTGAGCTGGCCGTGCTGACATTTCCCCACAACAGTCCGACATCCGATATCCCCACCCCGGGAGGCGTAAAAGCGACTTTCGTACAATGCGGCACAGCCTCCCAAGAATAGCTCTTAATCCTAGCCTTTGCAAGATCGACACTTTGACAGCTCATCCTGATTACCTTGCAGGCGATAGTTCCACCGTCTTGGGAGCTTTATCTTTGTCATCGATAGGCCGTCGCTCCAACTCTGAGTTATCAGATGAAGCTGACTCCCCATACCCTGTGCTGAGAAACAGCCCGAAAAGATAGGAGCTGCACCCACTGCTCTGCATGAAGCCTTGCTGCAGCGGCGTGGTCTATGAGCAATGAGTCGATTGAATTGGAGCATTTACGTTGGGCCAAGAGAACTTGACTCTTTGTGTTGAATGTGGCACCGACTTGTTTTCCGTGCAGAATGTTCGTCTGCGGTATCTATCTCAAGTTGCATGAGCTCTTTAAAGTTTGTTCTTGGGGAGATATCTTTGGCAATACGAGTGGTCCTATTGTCGCGTGCTCTTGAAGTTTTTTTTCCCCCATAAACTCTTCGCGCCCTATCAGCCCCACCGAAACTACCCTTGTTGAGATGCGTTGGTAAGTCTTGTGATCTTTTCCAACAAAACCAATCCAGCATACCGTATCTCTGCAGCCTCTCGGTGGTCTGTTCGTATCGAGTATGCACTGTCGAACATTGATTCCAGGGATCGCAGCCTTGCCCAAACAGAACACCAATGAGGATGCCCCATTCCAGCTTGGCATTTGGTTCACTGAGTGGTAGGCCAATTCTAGGATCCGGGATCTCCAGCGGCTGAATATTGGAAGGCATCTCGAAAGTCCATTAGCATGGATCTTTGAAATATATCAAGAACCCTGGAACCATGTGCCTGTGATCCTTGTGTCAGCCCGAGCAGTGCTGCTTGGACTCTGCAGACTGTTCCTGGGCATCTCGCCGACTGTCGAAGTGAATCAAGATATGCCGACCGCACTTCAGAAGTTTTTAGCCTTCTAAATGCTCTGGTAACTTGAACGACTGATAACTTCTGTCTTTCTGTACTAGCCACAATGTTTCAACACTCGTTCTTCCTCTTGGCTATTGCGTTTATCGTCGGAGTATTTGCAGATTGTCAGTCTTATGGCGTTGATTTCGTGGATGGAGGAAGTTACTTTCAAAACATATCGTCAACGGATGATTTTACCTTCATCAGCTACTTTGAAGGATGTGCGGGAGAAGGGTCTATCACACCAATTTTGGTCGACCCAAATGAAGACGAGTACTTCTGCTCAGACATTGCGACGAGCCCGGACGATACCAACTTCAATTCGACATGGTGAGAGATGTCCAAACTAAAAGAGGTAGCCTCAGCTCACGCTTTTTCGCAGCCCGATACAGAAGTCAGAAATGTGGACTGGTACTTGGTACCTAGTCATTGAGGGTCCTGACTTTGCTTATACACGAACATTCTACCTGACGGTAGGTGTTCCGACGACAATAATAGTAGGTTCACCTTAGACTTCAAAATAGTAACGTACAGAATTGACTGAAACTTAGGCTACACCAACCGGTAAGAACTTGAAGCTGGTCCCATTGGGTGGACTTGGAAATTTGACTTTGTGTAGATATTTTCGGCTACACCATCACTCCCAATGCTACCAGTGAGTGTCCATGAATTCAAGAAATGATCAGGAATATAAGAAACCTAACACCGGAGTCAGCCGTAACATCAACAATCACTGAGACAGATTCAACTGTTCTCCCGTCTAGCACAACTACAATACCGTGCGAGACATACTTCAGGCTGACTACCACTACTCCACAACAAGTGACAGTCTATTCAACCAAGACAATCACGCAGACCAGAACTGCCCGTATCTGGACGACTTCCACTTCAACGGTTATCACGAGTACCGCCAGCTGTACTCCACCACCTTACCCTCCCAGGCTGGATCAAAAGATCATTGGCAGATTTACTCCCAAGAGCTCTCCAACTGGGCGTGGCCAGCAACAGCGCCATCCGCGGGGGATCCCTGATAGACCAGCAGCTAGAAGATATCCTCTGATGGAGCGAAGTCCAGGTGGGTTCTGACGTGCTTCGACCTCCCAAGTCCGGTGACTAACGAGTGACAAGACGAGGCTACCACGACGGTGACGGAGACTACATACACCTTTTCAACGACTACAACTGTAGTCTTGCCAACTCCAACTTGCACTGACATTGGTAAGAACCCACTCACAGCTTTCTAAATTAGATCTGGCTTACAAAATCACAGCTCTTGCGACCACTACAACCACAATGTATTACGTCGCGTTTCTTCTTTCTCTGGAGTCACAGGCTGACACTTCTAGAACCCCGACTCCGTGTACTGTATGCCATGGCGCAACTGTCGTGAAGAGTACCGTCACAGCTCCAACACCGACACGGACACGAACTACGCGGACATGGGTGACAGTCTGGACTACCAAAACGATCAGTATCGTGTAGGTCTCCATTTCCGAACACCTATTATTGTTATTCAAGCATGCTAATACTAGCAAACAGACGAACACATACGACTGTGGTAACGCCCACTGGGACGGAAATCGCATGTACGAGACGGGGCGGACACATGTAAACTTTGTGCGTTCTTTGATGAGGTGGCAAGCGTTTAGCAGACGAAATAAATTCAAGATGATACTAGGAGGAATTCAGAACTCGGAATGGGCGTGCGCAATGTGCTCATAAGTAATGAGCAATTGATTTCTGAATTCCTAGCAAACCAATTGGCTTTCATTTACTTTTGCCATAAAAGGACCAGCACCACGGTAAGGGGCTGCCGTGAAAAGGGGGAGAGCGGCCGCATCTCGTCTAAGCTGGGCCAAATTCACTCATTCAGTTTCCAACTTTATAATGGAACTACCGAGAATTTTGCATAATTGACAGATGGCGCTGTGGTCGCGCTACCAAACGTCAACCGTTTGATTCTGTAAACTAACAGTTCAACAGAGTCAACAGAACGATGACCAGCTTCCGACCACGTTCAACCTAATGCACTGCTCGGAAGAGTCGGATTAAATACATTCACCACTCGTCACGAGCTGGTACCAACCTCAATTTAAAGTTTAAAAACAAAATAAAAAATACGTAATGCGCCGTTATTAGAGTTAAACCTTAAATCAAACTGGGGACCTTCGGGACGCGGTTGTTCGAACACACCTACTGAAGCATCAGCGAACTGGAGTAAATTGATTCAATTCACCCACAGCACTCCCTATCTGGCAATACAAACACCCACGGTAAATAAGAACATCCACTCTCCGAAAGAGCAATCAAAGATCATCTGCCAAAAATCGAACATCAAGTTCGAAAACGATATTTTTTAGCAGTTTTAATTTTGGTATTTTTGGTGAAGCACTGTTGCCAACTCGCTTGAGGGGGGCGAACAGGTAAATATCGCCTCGATGAGGAGAGTCGCAAGTGTCGCCGATGGCTTCTTTGGTCTGAGACGAACAATCCAAGCACTTGATCGCGGTGGTTGATAAATTTCCGGACAAGGGAGTCCTTGTAGCGTGTCAGCTGGCAATTCGCCCTGCTCAAAATTCAACGATGGACTTGCATTTCATTCGAACGGCAGCTCATCTTCAAAGCCAGCCACTTGGCAGTCTTCCATAATTCCCACCAATATTCTCCAACTGCCCATCACTCAACCGGCCTCCTTGCAACCCCATTCTCCCTCCTCATCTGATCATTCCCAGCCACACCTCAACTTCCCTCTGCACCTGACTATCTCCTCCCACTTCTGTTCCTCATACTTCACCCACCTAATCTCGATACAAAAACATGTACTCTCATCCCCCAACATGCGTATCAAATTCTGTTTTGACGTCCCAAAAATACGTTCCCCGTCGCCTATGAACCTTCTCAGTGCATCCGATCACACCCATATTCATTTCCAAGTGCAACATATATTCGATCCATTCTTGAAATTGCGAGTTGATCCAGGAGTGAGAGAGTGTGTTGGACTAATTTATTGCAGCGATCGTGGCGTCGTCTTCTCCGTCGGGGGACTTTTTGGCGTCGGTGATATCGGTGGCGAAGGTGGTGGGCGAGAAGGAAGAGCTGGATTGCTTCGATGGGAAGTGGAGGACATGACGCTTCGGTTCCGATTGAAAAGCTCATTTAATGAAGGCGAGAAGTTTTCTGATCGTTGCGCTAAACTCGAAGGCTTTTAAAGACATAGGTGTTTCACCTGTGAATTCGACAAGTATGGCGTACCGCGTACAAATGTGATGGAACGCTGCAATAAACGGCACGCTAGGCAGATTATAGACTTAGTCCTAGAGATTGTACTTGGTGGAACCGAATAACAGCTCGACTCGTGTAGGATACCACACCTTGTGAAACTCTCATGCTTCTCACACTATTACAAATACTGAAGCGAAATTCAAGCTAAGGATTGCAAGGTCGCATTACCAGTTTTCATTTTCCCATTGCTGATGCAGTCTACTATGTTCTTTCATGTCATGATAATGAAAGGGTATCTCCAAGTAAGCTGAAACTCTTCACCAACGAGGGCAGCACTCATGCAGCAAACTCTCCTCATCTGCGTCTTCCACATGTTTCCATTCCCTCAAGTCTCTTCCATTTGGCATGCATTCCTTGTCCTTCGCCTCATTCGCATTTTCATGTTGAATAGCAAAAGCCTCCAACTCCATACGCCGCATCCGATTGAGAAGCTGCTCATAGACCAGTACTATCAGACAAGATTTGCTTGACGTTCATTTTCAGCGTGAGTACATTGGACGCCAGTGCCTTCTCCTATAGATCCATCCTGTCAGTGCGTGTACTTTAAATCTTGGAAAAGCGAACCTACGTAGTAAGTGATGTGTTGTCCATTGTAGACCGAACTCGTTCCAGTAATGATCATATCCACAAAGCCGTCTGAATCCATGCTGCTAATGACCTTGGTCTGGTCGATCACGGCGGTCATTGGGAGAGTGTTGTTGCCTGGTGTGAGGGTCATATCCAAGATGGTGGAGTTCCCGACAACGCCTGCGGAGGCTGTTGCGAGGGAGAGAGTCACGTTACCCTGTGCAATTGTTAGCTTGTTTCAGTGATAGGAAAGCAAGGAGTCATACCATGGCAATGGTGATGACGGATGGGTTAGGGATATACGCGAAGCCGCTAAGATTTGGCTCTCCGGCAGCAGCGGTCAGGTTGACCTTTGCGTCAGTGACATTAAAACCGGCTAAGCCGTTGAGTGCTGATATTATTAGCGAGCCATTACTTCCTTTTGAGTAAGTAGAATGTACCTGCATAGGTGGTGGTTGTGTTGTAGTTGACGTTGACGACTGGCAGATGTCCCTCATGTAAATTCGTCTTGCCAGTCAAAGCCGTGCTCACGTTCTTCTGTGTCAGAACCTGGATGGCGTACTCCGTGATCTGATCCAAGCTCTCAATTGGAACCGTTTGCCCAATGACACTAGCATTCGAAGTTGGGTGCAGTGCGTGGATCTGGGGCATGGTAAGGGTGGTCATTGGGGCTGATGCAAAAGTGCCATTGGTCACGAGCCACAGCGAGGTGTTGAAGGAATCCAGTGTTGGGGTATAGATACTGGGGCTGTGCAGGATAGCTTTTTGGGTCAACGTGACAGTATTGGGCGTAGGATCGAGAAACTCAATATCCGTCATTTGGAGCCATGATTCATCAACACCGTGTTGGGCAATATGTGGCATGCCAACATAGACACTGATGATTTGTTAGAACGTCGCTTGTGATTTGTCGGATTTGCCGGATGTACTTACAGGGGCAATGCAATAATCAAAAAGCAGACGCAGAAAATTATGACGTGAACCCACCACCACCTCGCACAGTGTCGTTTTATCTTTGTACCAAATCCAGCTGGTTGCGCGGCGACGGGTTGACTTGTCTCGATCTGAACCGCCTCGTATGCCTTCTCGGAATCATGGTCATGCGACCCGTTCTGGTCGAGAGGAGAGCCCATGGCGAAAACAAATGCGTACTATTAATAACAGAAGATGTATCGAAGGTTATACGTCGCAGACGAACTTTGCCCAAGATATAGAGAGGAATGAAGAACAAAAAGCGACAGTGTGGAGGAGATGTGGAGTTATGAAGAATCTGGGGACTCCGAAAGGATTTCACTAGGTACAAAAAACATAGAAATGGAAGGTGTGCAGAAGCGATGTTGAAATCTTGATGGCAAACCAACTACGGTAACATCTCCGAGTCGCGCATGTGATTCCGAGCAATGAATGAGGAGAGCGATAAGTGCCTCTTCAACTCTGAAATCTCGGTCTTATTCGCAAACAGGGGCTGGTTAGCAGAAGCGCACTTGCCGGGAGTATGCAGGGCCTTTCAAATAGTCAGGGGGAAGCCAGTTATCAAGAAACCACTCACCGTTCGACGTGAAATTCGAGGCAAAGAGTGTCGCGAACAGCAATCGACGCAGCCTTCTCAAAGTATTTTCTTCTAAAAATGTTTGCGCCTCCTCGTAATCAGCGGACAAAGGTTGCATGTCGGAAAATCAGATGTCAGAAGACGATGGCTGGAAACATGCTAGCTGCCGAGGCTGGTCGGGGGTGAAGTCGAATTTGGCTACTCAGTTCAGGGGCCCCAGCCAGTTAGTGGGGAGTAACAAGGATTCCGACAGTTATTCCCAGAGAGCCCCGCGCTCAAATGACTATTTGGCTTGGTCTCCTGATCTTCATTGGACCAGAGATTACGAGGGCCATCGGAGGCGTAGTTTTATGTCAGACCCTTGAATTTGCGGCATCGATCCAATTTCGTCATTGCCCAATCGGACATTGCGATTCTCCAATTGTGGCGTTTGAACGCATGCAATCTATCGGCAGTCTGCACGTGACCCGTTAAGGAACTTTTCCAAAGGCTTCATATGTTCGAGCTTTCCCGTGATTTCGTAGGATTTTCGAACAGCATGTTGAATATGGCGTGTATTTCGAATCGCTGTAAGGCACCTATCGAGTATCAATATTCTCAATCGAAACTGGAACAAGCCTCGGTAGGTACTGCTTGATTTCCAAGCAAAGCCCTCAATTCGGAGGAGTAAACCAAAAATGGACAGAGATTCGATATGATCTGCATAAGATTTATCTCATCTGTCGCTCACCTATTTCCCTCACTTCGACAATTTGCATCATTGATTCCCTTATCTCGGGCAGTTGAGCAGCAGGTACTCTGCAACCTGCAGGCCGTACATCGGCTGTTTGTAGGCCGCAACGCTTAGGTCTCTCTGGTATCCCGACCTTGTGGTAGATCTGCAATGGAGTCCTTGCAAGGTGGGGTAAGTACCTCACCAGCTCACCCTTTTCCCGAAGAGGATTTGGAGATCACTTTGGCTGCCACACGTTTTGGAAGTCGCCTCGGTATATTCCCCGCCATCACATGTATGTCGGCTTCCCCAACAGCACCCACCATATTTTTGGAACATTTCCAGATTCTCAAGGCTGTGACAGGCTGAGCAACCATGCTACGGATCGCTGTGCCTCTTGCGTCGTGGTGATGATTTTCTGTCGGCAGTGTTGAGAGATCGCCATTTGCTCAGGCGGGTGCGCAAGTCGCTAATCTGGCAACTCTTCGAGAGTCGTATTCTGGCCTATGATGCCTCCCACTCGATATTGAAATTCCCATAGCACTGTTGTTTGACGTCCAACGCAATGCCATTTTCTTCTTCCACCAAGTCCAACTCGACTAGATTTTCCTCATTGAGCATCAAAGGCCATATATACCCAAAGTACCCACCACGGTACTTTCACAAACGAAAGGGTTGATGTCAAGGCAGGCTTCAACTCTTTTGACGGTTTTGGATCTCGACGGTATCGTTACAAGATGGAACACTGGCTTGGAGCGGCACTTTCGAGCATTCCCTTTCACGGCAACAACTCACGAAATAAAGGCCCTCCCTGCTGATGAATTGAACGTTGGCATACACAAGGGCGACAGAGCGACGCGTGCAATGCAATGGGCACATGGAACACCTAATGGACCGTAACGAATGAACAAGAGAGCCGGTAGTTCAGTGCTCACGTCGAACCACACTCGAGTGGATGACGAGCGGCACGAAAGACATGGAACTTGCAACGGATCGAATGAGAATTCAAAACGGATTGAGAGTCTGGCGAGACAATTGGCCTAGCCAGGGTGCTCACAAGCCTTCGGTTTCGATAATGCTCACTCATAACTGGCTTGATCTTCTCGGTGGTACGAGATTCAATGTAGAGTTGCTGCGAGCAGATCGTATGGACGGTGTGACAACCTGGGCCGGCGCGATTTGCAGAAGAAACGGCGTCGAATTTCATGAAGAGCTTTTGATTAGCATTAGCTACTATCTTGACGCATCGAAGGGAAATTCAATTCAACAATGCCCACCCACCGTGAATGCTCAGAGGCAAAAAAATGAGTTCCTATCATTGTATCTAGCCAATCATCAGGTACGCAGCTTGGGGAGGAAGAGCAAGCCCCTTTCTACCCCCTTAACAAGTGGCTAGGATGCTGTTTGAGATCTTGAGATAATCTTGCCAGTCGAAGGATGTTATTTTAAGATTTTTCAGCCGTTGGCGATGGCGGTTTGAATGAAGCTGAAAAGCGCGCCAGGAATCACACGTGAAATAGGGGGTGGAGACACAGGGCCCACTTTTCTTCCACGCTAAAGTATTTTCCGAATTGGACGGAGCCCAGCCTTGGACGAAAATCTCGACAGCCTCGTGAGTCCATGTCGGAATGCCCTCCAGTGACCTCGCCGAATGAAATTCATGCACCAGATCCTTGGATCGTTCGTGCAAAGATATGCGAGTCTCAAGTTACGACCGATAAGCTTGGCTCTTCGCAAATTCCACCGCTCAGCCCTCACAATGACCTCGGAGGCCCTGCCCGACATTACAGCAACTCCAGCTGCCGACCAGCACATTTCCCATAATGGAAAGGAGTATACAACGATCAAAGAAGGTCTTGCGCATATTCTCATACCAGCAGAAGCTTCGAAAGTTCCCCAAACAGCCCCACAAGGTGAAAATCAGGCTCAATCCGTTTTCTACAACCCCATTCAGCAATTCAATCGAGATCTGAGCGTTTTGGCAATCAAAGCATATGGAGAAGATGTTATAGCCAGGAAACAAAAGGCTTTGGAAAGGGACAAAGAGAAGACCTCCAGTAAGAAGAAGGAGAAAAAGCGCAAACGAGAAGAGGTTTTCAGCGAGGCGCCGAGGAAAGCTGGGAAGACCGAAGGCTCGAGTGCTGCATCAGACACAATCAAGGGATCTACGACTGCTCCCGGCACTACAACTGAAGATCCAAGTGTTGGGGTTCAGGACGAAACTGTTGAAGCTTCGGAAGTGGAGCAACAAATACCAGCGACCGAAGAACAAGACGGCCAAAGGGCGGACGAAGCTCCAAATGACGAACAGATGCCAGATCCTCCTCCAAAATCTCGCAATCCAACCTTCACGATTCTTGATGCACTCTCAGCAACCGGCCTCCGAGCTTTGCGATATGTCAACGAAATCCCTTTCACCACCTCCGTTACTGCGAACGACCTTCTCCCAGCCGCTACAAAAACGATCAAACTCAACGTGCAACACAACAAGCTAGATGAAAAAATCAAGGCAGTCACAGGCAATGCTCTTTCGCATATGTATAGTTTGGTAGGGGAAAATTGCAAGGGCGACAAAGGCCGAATTACACAAAGCAAGAAATACGATGTTATCGATCTCGACCCCTACGGCACCGCTGCTCCCTTCCTCGATGCCGCAGTACAATCAGTACGAGATGATGGTGGACTCTTATGCGTCACCTGCACAGATGCGGGTGTATGGGCGTCAAATGGCTATCCAGAGAAGGCATACTCGTTATATGGAGGAGTTCCAGTAAAAGGTATGCATTCACACGAAGGTGGACTTCGACTTATCCTACACTCAATCGCTACATCAGCCGCACGATACGGTCTCGCCATCGAACCTCTGCTCTCACTCTCAATCGACTTCTACGCCCGCGTCTTCGTCAAAATCCACAAGTCACCCGCAGATGTGAAATTCCTAGCAGGCAAGACAATGGTCGTGTACAACTGCGACACAGGCTGCGGAGCATGGACAACACAAATGGTCGCCAAAAACAAGCTTGCGCAAAACAAGAGCGGGAAAGGCCATTTCTGGAAACACGTTTTCGAGCAAGCACCCTCGACTAGCGAGAAATGCGTTCATTGTGGGATGAAAACACATATGGCTGGCCCGATGTACGCCGGACCTCTCCACTCCCCTGACTTTGTCACGAAAATTCTAGATGGATTGCCTAGTGTGTCGAAAGATACCTACCAGACGACGGAGCGAATCGAAGGCATGCTCACCATGGCTCTCGAAGAATCCCTTCCGCCGTTAGAAGAGAATCCCGATTCTCCGACACTAACCTCGAAGACGAAACGTTACGATCCTGCTGCTATCGATCATTACCCATTCTTCTTCATACCCTCCGTCCTGGCCAAAGTGGTCCACTGCATCACTCCCCACGAGAACGCATTACGAGGTGCACTCCGACATCTGGGCTACAGAGTTACGCGAAGTCATACGAAGCCGGGAAGTATCAAGACTGACGCTCCTTGGGAGGTGATCTGGGAAGTTATGAGGGAGTGGGTGAGGCAGAAAGCGCCCGTTAAGGAGGGTGCTATTAGGCAGGGGACTGCGGGGTGGAATATTATGGGCTTGGATAAGAACGAGACGTCGAAGGATACTAGCAAGGAATTACCTAGCGAGGGAAAGGACACGAACACAGCATCAGTCGAGAAATCAAAGCCTGAGGTCGTATTTGATGAAGCGTTAGGAAGGGAGAAAGATGCGAAGAAATTAGTGAGATTTCAACTCAACCCACGAGAGAATTGGGGGCCGATGAATAGGGCCAAGGGTCACGCGTAGCTTTGAAAGAAACCAAGAAATTGTAGCGCTGCTCAGTCATATATTTTAACTTTTATCAACTTTGTGAGGGTGAGGGCTTCTCGTTGGTGAGCGTTGCAACTTTCTTTCGTCTTTTTATCCATCTGATGCAGAGCCAAGCTCTTGGCTGTGGAAAGCAGCAAGATGAAGATCCATAGGCAATCAGTAGTCGTCTTCGAGACGGAGAGATGGAATCATTACCGGTATTTCCAAATACCAGTAGCGCAATTGACGAGCCTAACACAGTTAATGTTGGTTCAATGTTCGTTTCTGATGCCGCCGCGGACGTCAAACCAGGCGTCGGCGTCGTTGGGACCTGTTCAATTAACATTAAAATTTCTTGAAAGTCACTACCTACCGTCTCAATCAGAACAGATTTCTTGAGAGATCGCAAGGTGGAAAACGAGGTGCGAATGCTGGATGTCGATGGAGTTTTAGTAACAAGTTGTGGTGCTGTTGAGGTTGTTGCAGTAGGGTTGGTCTGCTACAGGTAAGCCGATTTTCTCTTGTCACGGGTTATACTCACCTAATGTGAGGCCCAGCGTTGGTCTAGCTGGGGTGTTCGAAGTCGAACAAGATATCGACCAACGGTGCTCGTCTGGAGTGCGGGTTTCAAGGTCGAGGAAGACGCTGCGGCGAGGTTCCTCATCTGTGGCCTGTCGCCTGTCAATGGAAGTTCGAATATGATGTGTTTTCTTATGGGGGTGGCCGGAGCACGTTGTTGAGAAGCGGTCCGAGAGGTTAGTTTTGGGGTTGAGTTTTGGGGAACCTTGGGAGGCGGACTCTCGTCCTCGCTCTCCACTTCACCATCTCGTTTCGTCCGTCGCTTTCTCGATTTTTGTCTTTTCATCTCGGATTGGGAGGAACGGCCACGATCTGAATTTTGGCTTGGAATCATGATGCATCTAAGATGCAATTCCATCAAGCATTCATCCTTGCCACCTTCGGAGAATTATTAGATCTTTGTAGAGAGTCAGGGGTAAGTAAACGAGGCGTACCGGCGGAGACGAAAGCGCTGCTCGACAATCGGGTTTCCAGAACAACTCGAGGGCGGAAGCTTGTGGACCAAGCGGAGTTCCGGGCTGTCAAGCCTCCATTATCAATCCACTGAGTGAGTCCGAGTCGAGGAGTTCTCGTCGCGAGAGTCATTGACGCTCGTATTTTGTGACAAAGCCGGCTACTCATCTAGCATGATCCCCAGTTCAGAGTGTCCAAACTCTCATATTCAGCCCCTAATTTCACTAAATAGCAACAGTTCTTGGGTGTCCACTTATAGTCCCTTTTGAACAGAGCCTGGGTGAAGAGAGCGTATAAAGAGATCCAACGCCAAGCATCCTTATTGGAGAACACCACTCAGGGTCTTCGACTCTATCGCTAATTCGGAATGTTGGCTGTGCCCACAGACAAAGTTGGGAATGTCCCAGGTTGATTTGGCGCCAGAATATCGAACTTCCAATCTTGGCATTCTCAGTTGGTGAAATTTGATGTCCAGCACGTTCAAGGAACTTTGGAAATCAAATATCCAGCTTTCCATGCTAACAAAGTATGATAGATGTTGGACTCTTTCGTGAGGTTTGCTCTACGACTCATATCTTGAAGAATCGGCGCTTGCAAATACTCAGGCGAATGTTGGGCTGGTATTATCTCAATACGCTTGTATAGACCTCAAATATGGAGATTCATCATTTATATTCAATGGCTCCGGGAAAGCGCTCCATACTGCCTCCATTCGACCGCAGGCATCGCAAGACAGCCAATGGCAACGGATATCGTCTTATCACGTGACGTAATTGATGTTGAAAGCAAACGTTCTTCTGTTCAAAGTGAGAATTGGGTTGGGGAAGAGTAAATAATAACTGAGACCCGCTTGAGCTCTCGGGTGCGAGATATGGAAGACACTGGCCGCATCGCGACATTGGGCGTGTTGTCCCTGAATCCACAGTTCTTCGAGAATGGCTGTCAGCAGCCAGATGACGTAGCTCCTACGAGCAACAGCCGCGGACATCGCTAACTCAGCCCTGAGGAGCTACGACCGTAGCACGTGGAGTCCTCGGGCTCCTCTCAACGGGGAACTTACGTCCCATGTAGAATGACCAGCCGGGGTGTTTCAGGGGGAGGTAAAATTTGAGTTCTGGCCTTCCGCAAACGCGATGGTTGGCGGGTCGCGCTTATATCTTTCCAGCCGAGCGACATCTCACGTTCTGACTCCTCATTCTTCATCAATACAATTTCTCTACCGGCAATTATTTCCTGCCTCCTCACGGTATCGCAATCCACACCGCGTGGGCCACACGCGCTCCAGTAATCGCATCTTCGCGACTTCACCAACCTCCAGTGCGGCTTTTGGAGACCGAAAAGCCTTGCACACGTGCCGATCTGGATCTTCGACTTTCGTCTCGCAGTGCGCGTAGCCACGGGACATAGGCCTTGGCAGATTCTTCTCCCCAAGGCCCTTCCGCTTTCCTGCCACCACTTGATCCTGCTTTTCTCGATCCAGTTTTACTTTCTCTATGGAGGCTATGGCGGTAACCCATTTAAAAGTTCTTGCGATACTGGTCTGGAGTCGATGTCGTGGAAGAATATAAGGGTTACAATCAGTCCACTCCTCCAATCTGACAATCCTGAATCACATCGCGAAACCACTTAACTGAATATGAGAGAATGGAATGGTTATGGCGCTATCTTTCCATGAGTGGCTTTGGTACATGTTTTATATTCATTATAATCCCCGGCTTCAAGGCTAGTCGGGAAATTCGATGTACAATGTCACCCCTTGCCCGCAATATTGTTGGAGAAAGCTATGCTGTTTATATAGTTCCGCTCAGTCACGATGCAAAGCCTTATCAAGCTTCACTTTCTTTTTAGCCCGTACAACCTACCTTTCAATTGTCATTCGTTTAGCTTGACCTCTCACCATGATTTCAATCTCAGCGAAATTATTGATAATTGCAGCATCATTAATACTCAATGCTGATGCAGCAAATATGAGGGTATACGACAGACAGGTCTGTTGTGTATGTCCAACGGAATCTGTTGTGACGAGCGTCATGACCGTCGCCACGAACGTAGTGAAAACAAACCCAAGATTATCTCAACAACCACAATAGCAGCTTCCTGTCTACCCACCACCATCACCGTCACAGGCGATTGCTCTCCGGCTTCGTCGACATTCAGCTCCTCTTCACTTTCATTTCCGGCAAGCCTGTCTTCACCTACAGCAACAGCGCCATCGAGTCAATATCTCTCTTCCTAAACATCCCTGCCGACTTTCTCACCGCCTTCTACAACTAGCAGGAGTTCTTTCGTTCTGTCGCATCGTCGTCCGTGACGAGTTCGTCGCTGGCCCAGTCGACGCTATTTCCGTTCACGACTTTTACGATATTGAACTCTTCGACATTATCCTCCTTATCGGTAGCACCGAGCTGCACCCCACCATCCCTCATACACGGCGACTTTGAAACAGGCTCTTGAAGCCCATGGATGGTTCTCTCTCCGCTTCTGGCCCTACCGTCGTGAATCCTATTGGTTCTGGTACTGTGAGTGCTCTCAGCGGAATGTACGATGTATAAGGTAATAATCCACTTCTACATACAGAGGGTTCCGTCCAATCTATCCAAGAAAACTACCTTGTTCGATGAAACCGTACCGATGATTCAGCAGACGGTGTCGCCGTGCCCCAAGACTTCACACACCATGGCTGCGTACGGTATGATTCCCGGCAAGGTTGGAAACTACTACCTTCAGGGCTGCCATGACGACGAGCCCATTTACAGCGTACAAACTCAACTCACAAACACAGCCTAGGAACAAGCAATTCTCACCTTCAAGACGGTTAAGCACCAGACCTCAGCCGTTATCCAGATCTATACGGCATATCTTGGGGAGACAGCTACTCGTTCAAATATCGTCATGTAGATGATATTTCCATTCAATAGAGAGTCGCTTGCATTTCATGTCCCAGTCTCGGCTTCAGATGTTAGAAGGTATCATTTGCATGGGGGATTGAGAGGCCCACCACGTGCCTGTATAGGAGAACTCTCTGCCAATTGTCCTATTATAGATAATGAAAGTCTCACGATCGATCTTATTCTACAAGTCCCATGATACTTCGTTCCACTTCATCCCAAGTGGAGTGAGGAGTCGGATCGTCGTACATCAAATGTCGACGGGACTTTGCAGGCCAAGCCCGAAAATAGGAGCGAGCTGAACATCGGGTAGTATAGAGCCGGCCGGCAGGATCTCGTGCGCTGTGCTGGATTTCAGTGGCCAAACAGAGCACATCTTTCACAGCTTACAAGGAATTAAGGCTTATTTGGGGGCAGTTGTAAGGACCGCGCCGCGTCCCCACATCCGCACAATGTAACGAAAGCATATGGGGATGCAACTGAAAACAAGTTATTGGAGAAAGCCTGATGTAATGATTCTCAGTACCAGGGATTCAGAGTGTCATTTGCGGCGCAGATTAAGAGCGAGGCCGATGGACTGAGTTTTTCCAACCGGGATTTGAAAAAGCGTCCAAGTTGTTCAATTCAGATGTACGTGATAGGATGCAATCACGTAGAGCAAAGTTTGTAATGCAATGCCACGACACTGCATTCACGTTGGTGAGTCTGATGTTGGCTTTGTAAGTGTTCCGTAAGGAGCCGAATTGGGAATCATGCTTGGTGTGGAACACCTTGAAAGTGTCTCGAAGAAGTAAAACCCTTCCAACAAGTAGGGCATCCACATTGAACAGACACTTATCGGTTTTGCTGACTGCATAGAATTGGCGATAGACGCAAGCATGGCTGCGGCTAATCAAGGGCGCCTAATAAAAGGCCTTTAATGGCCACCTGCCACGGCAACGTTATGATCCGGGGTCTTGGCGAACACCAACAACATCGCCTAAAATACAGAGAGAGTCCAGGATAAAATCTCCAACACTTGACAATGATTGATTTCAAAATCCTTGGGCGACTTCGCTAAGATCCGAATTCGGAATTTTGGAAGACAATCCATCCACTTGGAGTCGCGGAGTGCAACTAATTACCCCCGGCTCCAAGGCCAAAAGAAGCCCATTCAATGAAGATCGCTGCCATCTGCGGTGTTTATGGCGCAAACCGAAAATTGGTGGCGTCTCGGTTGGACCGCCCCTTTTTGGCCCCTGAGGTCCGTGCCGCTCCCTGTCGATTGCAAGTGCAAACAATTTCCAATCTGTCCAATTTTCTCAGTGACACTTTAACATCGCAATAAGGGGCTCAGGTATTAATTCATGGCTTCGGCGGTGTTGAAAGCGTGTTGAATTTATAATGATGTCCTAGATTCAGGGGAGAGGGTCTGGATTGGATAAAAACGATCACGTTAAGCCCCATGCCTGGCATTCCAGAGGGCGGCGCCACTTCGTGTTTGCAGATATGTGAATGGACCTCTTCTATCTTATCTCAATTTGACATGTCGATCACTCGCTAACCCCTGTCTTCTCTTCCGTTATTTGTTGACGTCGCCCATCATTTGTGGGGATCTCCCCTCCCCCATTTGTATCCGCTGTTAGCTTTAAGTACGATGGGGTTGTCTCAGAGAAATCCCAAGCCATCCATTCACGTCGAATTTACATTTTGCCTTTGTGAAGGTTTCTAGACTAGAGGACGGCACGTTTTGTAATTTAGCTTTGTAAATTTCTTATTCTTGCACATCTTTCCCTATTTCGGACTCTTTTCGACCACCTACAGTCTACAGAAATTGGAGATGTTCCGACTTCAGCTTCTAGGCCTTCTAATAGTCTCTATTTTGGTGGCTTGGAATTGGTACTCAGCTTTACGTCGAAACATCCTACTTGCCCAAAAGATCAACGTAAGTTAGATTTTACTCAGTCCGTGCCCTTCGAATATGTAAGATACCTAACTTTGTGGCCTAGCTTCCATATGTAATATTACCCTTCTACGCAGGTGGATTGATATGGGTGATCTCATACACCGCCGTCGCTCCAATCTTGAAGTATTGTCTTCCATCCTGCCTACAGGGAGAGTGGATAGAGTGAGCTCACTTCCTCACCTAGAAGGATCGCGCTGACAATGCAGATTCACATTCGTGTATTGGACGTGGAATTTAGGATATGATCCATTCGAGAAATTGGGCAGCGATACGATCTTAACTGTCAGCCCCGGCGGAATTACATTTTTCACCAGCTCGCCCGAAATCATTGCACAAGTTGGAAGGAGGCACAGAGAATTCTTAAAGCCTACCAGGCTTTACAAGATAGTTGATGCGTAAGTTTCCTTTTCTGTCAGCCATTTTCTCGGCAAGAGGGTGGGGCTAACGAAATGTCAGGTACGGACCGAATCTCGTCAGTTCAAACGGTCCAGCATGGCGTCGTCAGCGAAAATCCATCACACCCTCTTTTACCGAAGGCAACAATTCCCTCGTATTCACCGAGTCGATATTTCAAACGAGATGCATGTTAAGGCAGTGGGAGCAACATTCGCAGATATCATCCGATGCACCTCCATTCAACATACAGGACGACTTAAAGACCTTGGCCTTCCATATACTCAATCGAGCTGGATTTGGCGTTCGGCTGCAATGGCCTGGAATCTCTGGAATATATAATAATGGGAGTGTTGGAGATGCCGATGGTGAAATGATTATGGATGGAAAGGTGCTGGAAGGAGGCCATGGGATGCGGTTCGGTGAGGCGATGTTGATTGTGGTCGACCACCTCAAGGAGTTGTTCATATTCCCGAAGTGGGTCTTGAGTGAGCGCTTCCTCCATACATGCCACCTTGGCAGAATACTGATAGAATGCAGAACATGCTCCTTCAAAGTCGTTAAATAGAATTTGGCTTGCGTATGTTCTCTCAGCGCATTGAACGAGCCAGAACTTTTGAGAAGTTGACTGACACCTGAAAGGCACAAGGAAATTGACAGATATTTGGGGAAATACATATCATGTCAGCGAGTTTCAGTCCAAGAAGGCTCCTTTCGCCCAAGTTCGAGTCCCAATATCCGAAGTAAAACATTTTCTTCCTCCGATTTTCAGACGCGTTTCTGATGCTTTAAAGGTTCACTCATCGCGAATACCTTACGCCATGCCACTTCCGCCAATGCAGAGAAAGATCTTACAATGGATGAGATAATCGGGAACTGTGTGAGTTCAATTAAAACCCCCCCGTTACTCAGTGTAGCGCGGTGCTGATACTTTTAGTTTACCTCGCTGGTTGCGGGCCATGAAACATCCGGGTCCACGCTCTTCCTCGCAATGATTTGCCTGGCTTTGAATCCGACTTGGCAGAAACGCATGCAGGGTGACATCGACAGGTTATTTGGATCTCAGGATCCCAGTGAGTGGTCATATACGGAGAATGTGGGGAAATTGTTTGGGAGTTGCATCGATGTTGTGATCAACGAGAGTAAGTTTCCAGTCACCGTTTCGATATCAAGACCTAACAATTTGTTCTTCTAGCCTTACGACTGTTCCCACCTGCCAACATCATCCCGAAGCACACTGCCCCGGGTGGCCCCCATATACTGAGATACAATAGCAGAGAAATTGAAGTCCCAGGCAATACAACCTTCAATATCCTAACAGCAAGCACACATTGCAATCCAAATTACTGGCCAAATCAACCCAGCAGTCGCCACTCGGGAAACGACTTGGATGAATTCAAGCCCGAACGCTGGTTCTCTTCTTTTTCAGATCTGCACCAGACGGACAGTGGCATCGATTTGAGTACTGATCAAGACGATTGTCCTGCAAAGCAGTTCTTCACACCCAAGAAGGGATCATTCATTCCGTACTCGATAGGGCAGAGAGAATGCATTGGCAAGCGGTTTGCGCAGATCGAGATGTTGATTGTGATGGCTGTAATATTTCGGGATTGGAGCGTTGAGTTGGTGGTTGATGGCGAGGATGACATATGTGAAGTCGACAGGAAGTGCGCGTGGGAGAAGGCCAGAGAGGCGGCGAGGGGCCATTTGAAGAGTGGTATGGAGCATTACATGACAATGCAGTTAAAGAGAGATCTGATCCCTTTGAGGATTGTAAAGAGGGGATCCGAACGAGTGTTGTAATATTGTGGTTGGCTTCGTTGCGGTTTCGGGTCTTGGAGCAAGCGATGGAGTTTGGAGTTTTGCAATGGCATTGGCAGATTGCCTGCCGTGGCCCGTTGAGATGTTACTGATAAGTGCTTATACTTCCGTCGTCGAAGGTGGGGTTTTAATCTAATTGTAGTTAGTGTATAGAGCATTGATTTAGTGTTCAGTGACTTGAATCATTGCTGATCAGTATTAAGACTACTTCTTCGAGACGTCGACCCAATATCCGAGAACGAATCGCCCAAGGAATGCAGGAGGTGGCAGTAGGAGTCTACAATTTCCTAATTTCACTAATAGTTCAATTGTAACCACTGAAGGAACGACCGATGCATTTGAGATCAATGCGAGAATTTTATCCCCTTAAATGTTCTAAATTTCAAACACCAAGGCGAGGTTAGGGTAGATTTATAGACCTAAAGTATTCTAGGGGTGTCGAGAGCGGAAAGGGGTAGTGGCGAACACTTTACTATTTCTACGACACAATGCTAATCTCACACTCACCTCCCATCCCCCTCGTCGAGGGCGCTCGCTTTCCATACAAGCTGTCAAAATTGAGGTCACGTCGGTATCATGGCATGCACCTCCCAAACCAGTCATAAAGATGATGTTGCGTGTTGCACTGACATGGCGACGAGGACCTTCCTCCAACTGGAGCTCCAAGTAAGAAACGGCAATAGTTCGCGAGACAAGTTACAAAGTCACGTCGCGCCCAATTCGCACGTCGCATTTTTTCCCCAAACGGCTGCTCAGTGGATGCACTGTTCGTAGTTTCACGAAGCCGCACTGCACATTAAATTCGTCCCCAAACCCTAAACATAAATATATTTCGTTGCGACTCCCCCTCCCCTCCCCGTCCTTCTGAAACTTCCCATCAGGCTGGTGGCATGGTGAGTACCTTGGCTTGATCTCAAGGCACGCACTAGAGACTAGGGATGTGATCTGCGAGGCCAAATCCAACCATCGGTGAGATAGATGATCCAATGGGAGTAATCTTCATGGCCATAAACGGGCAAAACAGCGTTGCCTCTTTACAACACTTCCATAGCGCATATCAATCCTATCGCTAGACATGTTCTCGTACGTCCAATTCAGTTTCTGGGAAGGGATAAGATAGTACTTCATTTCCCCATCGTTGAAGGATAGATCATCGTCTGCTTAGACGCATTCTGCGAGCATCCTAGCTTAGTGCTTCACTCGAAGTCGAATTTACAGTTTGATCATGACTTCTATTGCAGGTCCTCACTCATCGGTTGCTGCACATTTATCTGTGTGGAATTCTTTTGCACTCGGCTAAGTTCAGGCCAGCCAATGTGGATCTGAACTGAAGAAGCTGGTTGTCGCTCAGGTATAGTTCACCGTCCTTCATGCGTGTTTGAGGAACCCCACTCCCATCCAAAGAAAGATCTGTCACGCGATACTTAATCATCAAGGCAAGAGGTCGCATGTCCTCTTCGACTTTATCGCCGATCTTCCAAACGATCTTCGGGCCTTCCAAGCCTTTGAAGCTCGCCAACTTGGCCTTCAATTTTCCAGGGCAAATCTTCTCCACTTGTCAGTTGTCACAAGGTTGGGAAACAGCTGACCCTTCATGCCGTACTTATTGCCAAGCCTGATATATCAAAATTTTATCGTTGAGGGACACAACTTCCCCACATCGGAGAAAAGCTGGTGGGTCCATTTGGTGATGGTTTGATAATCGGATGTTGTCAGCTGCACATACTTTTCGGTCTCGGCCCACATTCAAGAGCCGAACCGCTCGCTGACAGGGACTTTGGAACTGACGGCACTTGAGGAATTTTATGCATCCCTGAGCCGCTCCCGCAGTATTCTCTAGCTTGCATCCTTAATTGCTCAATCAGAAAGTTTTATCCGTGTCAGATGTTGTTGATAATGCGTGAACGGCCGTAAGGCTGAGAAAATCTGGTAGATGGGACAATGCCGATTTTCCGCCTCCCGTCGCCTGACTCGCATGCTCAATGTCTTCTTCGCAAGTTGAGTGGCTTCAATGAGCTCATTGCACATACTATTACATTGCTCTTGTGACATTGTACAGTACTCCAAATGAACTTCTTGGACTTGATGCTCGGGTGTGATGCCGTTAATAATTAATTATTTCTCGGCTCGCGAAGTTCCCTCGTCATAATTAAGGTTGTCTCGGGATGCAAGGCTGAGGCTGGACTTCAGCCGCAAGCTGGGTGTTCTACCCTCGGTTTCTCGCTATTGCTTGATCTGACAAAGCAAGCCACAGCTCCATGACGAGGATTTACCAGCGTACTGCTCAGAGAAATACTTGGATTGCATAAGATAATCCATCTTCAATTTTCATACTCAACTAGGAACCAATGCTACTGCACCAACTTTTTGCAAACACAAAGGGCTAGGGAATCAAAGTCTCTTCAATCTAGTCTCCATCTCCATATTTCTGAACTCCTCCCCAGAACAAGGCGTTACTGACCTGGGACACTGGTAATGTTACAGAGTAGATTGGGAAGGCATATCCTCAGCGTCTGAACTCGCACTGGGACGAGATTCCCAGGGACAAGGGACATTGAAAGGGACGGCAATGAGGCATCAAGCCATTGATCTTCACATGAACTATAATTTGAAAAATTTAAGCTTGAATTTTTCGGCGATAAAGTCAAATTCTGGATAAGGCTGAATATAGAGGTCCTGTGGGACTAGCCAACACCGAGTTTGGACGTGATCCTCGACCTCTTGCTCATAAAGTCTGAATTTCGATCGTCTGGGAGAAGCATGGGAGTCCCTTCCCGACTCCAGCAGAGAAGGCTTCGAACTGTAGATCTCTCTGAAGATCGGTATGCAAAGCAGTAGAAGGACACGGAAATGAAGAATAGGTGTCTTGTGGGCCTCTTCGACGTGAGGTCACGATCAGGAGCTTCTTGAGTGATGGAGACCGCACCGGAGCAGTCAATTTCTTAATGAGGAACTAACTATTGCAGGTCAAAAATTTTCCCTCACCTTGACTTGCTAGAAAAGAAAGCCTAGATTGTGGACGATTTCAAACACTGGCAAAATAGTTGCATCTGGTCTCTAGAGCTGTCCCCACAAAAGGAGAACAACAGCATGAGCTTGATCTTAGATCTTATTGTCCATTTGGAATTGAGCTCAATGCGCCTTACTCTCGTTGCTATGAGGACGTAAACTCTCTCATAATTTAGTTTCTTTTGGGGTGTTGGGCGTCGTGGGAAACGTTCTCTGCAATATGGCTCATCACATACGCTGTGGAGCAAACAGCAAATTAGCCAAGTTCACCTCAAAGCTTCTACAGGATCATGCTGGACGTATCTACACTGATCTACTTCAATTCTTCCATTGTGAATGGGGGGGTCGTAGTAGACACCGCCCTAGACGTTGAAGCACTTGCTCAGATCAAATGCCATCGATAACCAATTAATTTCCGGCTCGAGGGAATTCCCTTGCTACATCATGAACCCTTTGTGGACTTCGAGATAGATACCTATATCGTTATCAATCTCTCCCATGAGTCTTGAATGGCGATGGGGTAGCACCGCCACAAACACTTCCCCAGATTGGCGCGATCGTCGGAGGACGAGCCTTGGACACACTAATATTTCGTACATAATCCTTGGCATTGCATCACTTGTCAAGTTTGACATATCGTGACCATTAACGCCGTTGAGGCTGTGTTTCAACGAGAATATCAAATAGAAACAGCTGCAATTTCTAGAAATCATCTCCTGCAAGTAATGATTCGAACTTTCGAAGCGTTCAAGAAGACATAAATAATCGCCATCCGAGCCTCAACCCGACAGAATGAGCACCCGATTTAAAACTTCCCAAATTTGGGTGCCACTAAATTTTGAACCCAAGAACGTTACAGACGACACCATTGTGCCTGTCATCCTAACGGATGTCATTCCATCCCCTAACACAGAGCGCCATACCAAGATGGGGAAAACCGAAAAACTCCTGCACAAACTTAAGGGCGATTCCGCCTCGGTAGACGACAACAAGGTCATCACGAAGGTAATTTTCATGCCAGATCGTGATCGCAAGAAATGGTTCGCAAAGGACGACAATGGGAAGTATGTTGGGACGGAACCCTATCGGCAGTGGAATGAGAACGAGTTGGACGAGAAATGGGGACAAAACCGGCCGGAAACATTCAAAGACCCAAAGAGAAGGCCCGGATATGCCCTGGGCAACGCTGGATATGGGTGTTACTAGGACACGGTGAAGATCTTGTAGACACGAACATTAGTTCAGTGTTGCCCGTAGTATCTGGGAAGCAATAGACGCAGCAGTCGCTTCAACCCATACGAAGATGATGGATACAAACTTACAGGCCTCACCAGCACCGTGGTTCGTCCCGATCAAATCAACCAAGTTTGTCTACAAAGTCCCACGGGATCTGATGGATGCAGCCATGCTGATCTACTTCGAAATTTCTCACCATGAGTATGAATTTACCTTGTAGCATCGTCACTAGACAATGAAAGACTCGCAATATTGGCATATTTGGAAGTATTGATGAACACTCCCATATGTTCGGAGCCAAACTCCGAAAAGCAAATAAAAAAGCAAAGAAGTTTGACGTATCACTGAATCGTCGCCCCCCGGTTCGGCGAGCGACCGTTGGGGGTTGATTATTTGCCTGCCAGCAGCCTTGCCAATCAAATCACACCTCTGAGATCTTATCGAATAGCATCTCTGAAGCACCCCACTTCCCCACCAAAAAGTCCAGTAAGCACGTGTAACCCAAGCCTATCGCAAATGCAGCTCGCGCGGCCGAATCATACTCAAAATGTGGTGGATCGGAGATGCATCCATCAGGCCACCAATGCCAATACCAATTAATCCCTTCAGGACTTTGATACTACTGTAATATCACCAAAAGCGTCCATTGCGCAGACACTACCCGAAGCAGCAAATGAGCATCCCTAGTCTTGGCATGCATAAAAGCAAGCCTTCTTACTTTCGCTTTTGTTTCGCTTTCGGACTCGGGTGAAGTTGTTATCCGCCTCTTCGGATATGATTTGAAATCGCGAAGAGCGTGCCCCTTGTTGCTGATACGTCCGTTTCGAGCGGTCCACTGTGCTGAGCCTCGCGCGCAACGCAACACCCCGCTTGGCTGGGGAGAGTTTGAGCATCAGTCTGGTTGGTGTGCGGAATACGACGTACGATGAAGGGTTAGAGTGAGATCTCGGAAAATTGGGGAGGTTGGTTTGACGAGGGAGAATGTGCGAGGAACTGACCTTCCTTTCTGTCAATATGAACATGGCTGTCGTACAGATGGCCGCATACGCGCCGGATACGCTACTTTCCGCCGGTCTGAGAAGGGAGAGATTTTGTCTCTAGCCAATAATCTCGTGTAGTTTGTGCGTAAAGCGATGCATGACAGACTGCGGCCTGTTGATGACGGTGATCGGTAGTTCGAGAAGAGCTGCATTTGTACACTTTGGTTGGAATCCATTGTGAGGGGTGGACCCCTTGACGGGGCGTGCAGATGCTCTCCAAAGAAGGCTGGGATCGGTTATGCAATACTGTTAATCAGTCATACCTTTATGTGATGCGGAGAAAGGTGACGGTAGCTAACTGAGTATGCAGATTGGAGAGATGACTGTGTAAACACTAATTATTTGGGAGAACGTTGGGATGTAAGTAATCAGTTACAGAAGGCTGCCTAGCGATTATTGTGCATGCGTCTTTGGCGTTTGGCTGCCACTAAGAACGTGATTATGTCGGTATCGCATAAAGTCCGTTCGAAGGAGTTTGTTTCCGGGCCCAAACGACTGTAAACTCTAATGGACGAGATGTTGAACGGCTAACGAGAGACCTTGGATATTGACGATAAGAAGGGATGCTGACCGTGACAATAGAATCAAGATTTTGAATGGAGAATGAGTTGGAGATTTCATTGTGATGTCAAATCATATAGTCTTCGTGTCAAATTATGCTCATTGACTTTTCCTCCCTATCCCAGACCATGTCAACCCGAACTCCTATCCACAGGCCTCCATCGCGAATGAGAGACTGTGATTAACCATCTATGCACCCAGTCCTCTCTTTAGAGGAATTTTATTAACAAGAAGGGGAATCATCAAAACAAGAAGACTCGTCGCATGCTTTCCAAACCCAAATATCAAACGCGACTCCATTCCAGACCATGCGACCGTTGAGTATGTGCAAATGTCCTTCCCTCAGCCCTCAACCTATGCCATCCCCATCTGACTCTCGTAGTCGCCATTAAAGATGATACTGTCCATTTGATCAGGAAGATCATATCCTGTGTTGCAGTCCAGTATACCTGGTCGGATAGTTCCTTCCGCAAAATTCAAGCTGTCATATTGCATCGCCTTCAAAACGCTTGGCTCTAGTCCAATCGCTCCTCCGCTGATAGAACCGTCCATTGGCGATGATCTAGGAATGACTTGGTATGGTTGTCTCAAGTACTGTGCTGCACCCTCGAGAATATGAGGTGCAGTTAGAAACTCGTCTCCAGCCGACCAGGGCGAGAAGGGCGAAGAATTTCGGAACATTGGCGACTCGGTCTGGAAGTCCGTATAGATTGGAGAAGGCATGGAGCGACTGGTGTCAAACGAGGTACGAGCTGAGAATGCGGAATCGTCATCGATGGAAACCCTCTGGGTGAGGTTGAGGGGTGTCGGCTTCAAAATAGTCGTGTTGATGGCGGGGGTGTTCGCTTTTGCAGCTGCTCTTTGTTGCTGCGCCCACAACATTTGATTGTAATCCTTGGACAATGTCGAGTGATCACTCTCGCTGCTACTTGCTCGATCCGTGCGATCTAGTGCTGGCGAATATGAAGAGTCGTCTGAGGCTTTCCTGCTCCCTGAGTCATCCGAGTGAGAGTCTGACCGTGCAGCTTGGAGCTGAGCTTGTAATTCCGCAAAGTCTTCGGCTCCCTCTGGGAAAGCGTAGGGTAGATCGGGAGAGGGTCGAATGCAGCCCAGCTTGGAAGCAATGTCGTGGATTACCGGTTGTCCTCTGTCATTCATCTCAGGGTCTCCCAACTCCCACGACTCATTGTTGCGAACCATCGTGTAAAGCTTTTGAACAGTCGCGATGAGTGCATACTGTGTATTTTCCAGTACTTCAGCGTATCTAATGAGATCTAATTAGTATATGTCTGGGGTTCGCTTCGTGGTGGCGACGGATATAAGCGAATAGGGGGACGACTCACCCACGAGGTAGTTGCTTGAACTCAGTCTTTTTCCTGCTTCCAGCGGTGCAAACCAACCCATCATCTTTACAACGTTTGCAAGGAGACTCCCCGTCACACTAAAACTTCGTCAGGAAATTATGTCTTCAAAATATATTTGTACTCCGTCGACATACCTTCGTCTTCTTCATCCTACACCTTTCACAGGCCTTCCACACCCTCTTGTGTCGTCCATCTATAACCACGGCACCATGTTCATGCAACGAACTCGACCTCTTCGAAGTTCTGTTTAATAGTTTTGATTGCTTGGTAGAAGATTTCCTAATATGGTGCGACTTTTGGTCCTCCATGGGAGGTGTAGGTAAACCGGACATAATAGCAGTATTATGTAGTGAAAGTTGGAAGAAGTTCTTGACTGGGTCCGGTGTGATGAGGAGAGGCTGAGATATATGTCGAGATGCTCAAAATGATCACAGGGATTAAAGCTCGAATAATAGTTGCAGGACCGAGTGATTATGTGAGGCTGCTGATTCAGGGATGTGTGGTCCTCGGGATATTACTTAAGTCCGTATATGTAAACAGTTTGAAAGGCGGGAGTAATCGGCCGCGGACAAAGAGCACTGATGACAAGGCAGTAGTACCCTTGATCTGATAATGGTTTTTGGTAGGCAGTTAGATCCGAGAATGGGCAATTGATCCAAACGCAGGTTGCTGCACGATCAAGGGTTGCTGACTGGTTGGTGGTCGGGTAGGGTCGCAAAGAGGAATGATATGAGAGGCTGGAAATTCGAAGAATGGTTTGGTAGGCGAACAACTGATTCCACAGAAGAACCACAGGGACAGATTATGTGGCCGTGTATTTAAATGCATCATGAGGAGTCATGAAGTGGAGTTGACGTGGTCTTTGTATTTCTGTAGGCTATGGAAGCTTTGCATGGTTAGAACTTAGTTAGTCTCGGATGCGCATTCTTGCTTACACCGACGATACGGTGACCGAACTCAATTTACATACACGACGAGCGCAGAAGTGCAGATTGTGAAAATATGATGGGGACGGAGCGTATTCGCCCTGCTGGGGTGGGAACGGAGACTACGACGTACCCAGACGCCGACTGTGCAGGGTCAAGGATTAGAACGCGCCGTATGAAAAGTTCGTGGCTATAGACTCTTGGGTCTGGGCAGTTGGAGCTAAATTAGATTGAAATGTAATTTGAGCTCACCGCAAGGCTCAAACTAGGAAGTCACCTATCCTATGACATCGTGCCAATGAGGGAGTTTTTGTGCAGAGGTTAGACTTTCACCTCGACGGCTGTTAAGTTTCGTGGTTGGGGTGGGCCATAGGACAGGTCTGCGTATTGATGTCCAAATTAAGAAAACGTTTGGTTTGAGCTTAATTTGATAAGAGTTGTGAGATTGGCAACATCAAGCGCAGGAGTAACGTGGGATCCCAGCCTCGTGATGTATGTGCACAAAGCCTAGGAGCTCACTAAGCAGTAGTGAAAGAACAGAAAGCAGTCAGTGCGAGATGCGAACGAGGAGTGTTTGAGAGACGCCGCAAATTTTGCATCGGTCTGGGAATCCGAACGTGAAGAAATTATTGGTGAAGGGAATTGCTTAGTTGGGTAATTCAGGTAACTCGTTGCACGTCATGACAGTTGGCTTTGAGCCTTGCCTGGGATTCGATTATCACCCTCCTTTTAGCGGCGATCATGCATGAGAAACGTGAGTTGGCGCTTGAGGACTAAGCACTAATGCCCCATCAATATCAAACTTCACGTTTATTATCGCAGGCATTATTCTTTGGGAAGATGGCTGGAATCAAAGACGGATTTGATTTGACGTCGTATGGAAATAATTCCATCCCAATGTTAACAAGAACAGTAAGCACGTACCGTGCTTACTTCAAAACATCGCGAAGCACAGTAAGAGGTTCGTAGAAAGGGCAAATCACGTTTATTCTCTACTTGGGTACCCTCCATAAGCCAACGACCTCGGATCTGATTTGAAACAAATATCTCTTGTCGTTCATCTTACCTTCAAACTGCTCACAATAGAGCAGCTTTACGGCCGTGCAATCGGCCCAGTATTTTCTGAACAATGATCGATAATCAAGACAGACCCCTGAGCTGTGATCGGCGAGCCGACAAGGCTGAGAAAAATTCTTTGTCCACCTAAAAATTCGGCCTACGGCAACGGCAACACAAAATACATCCTCCTTCCGCCGTGATGACGGAGTTCCGGTGTTTTGGAACAAACGCTCTCAACATGTGAGTTTACTTCAGCTGACCATGATCAGATGCCGTAAACTGCGGAACAGCCAGTCTCGTAGGCAATTTTGCCAATAATTCATGTCCTCCACAAAAAAAATTCTCTGCAAGAGCAGATGCCATGATGATGCTGTGTGCATAAAGACGGAATATACTTTCTGTTTGCAAATTATTAATCAAGATCGATCTGGGTCTTCCTAGGAGGTTTCTCCCGACATTTCGAGCTAAATTCAGAGATATCGCGGCTCCACTGTGAGGTAGGTGGCTCATGAAATTCCTAAGGGGGCTCCTCGTTGTCCACAGCGAGTAGGCAGTCTCTGTTCGGTCTAGTGGCAAGAAGAGGAGGAAAACAGAGCAATTTTAGAGTTCTGAGGCTTCGGAGCCCCCATAGAGACCGCTGTTCCCAGTGCCATGGGAAGAAGCTGACCGTTCGGCTGACGCCAATCGTAAACGCTCCGAGTAATTTTGACGCTGGACTGGCAACTCGTCATGTTAGGCTAAGCGGATGGCTTCTTTAACTTTTCTTCTGGAAAGGCTGATAATGGCACCCCTGGGTAGTTCGATTCCATGGCGATAAGATGTGCCCAAAGCTTTTTACGGCTGCATAGGCGGTTTCCACTTCAGGAATCACGGAAGAAATTATTTACCGAACCCGGAGAATGTTCTTTCCCTCTAACTTCAAGCCTCACCCTGTTTGAAGCGTCACAAGGGACAACAGCAGCAAATTGCGCAGCAAGTATTTTGTACCCGAATCTTGTTTGAGGAAGACTGTACAGTACTGTTGGAAGATTTATTGCCGTGCAAGTCGGTGTGCGCAACCGGGTACAATAGAATTTGGCCAATGGCCAGTTTAGGTATACGATTACGAAATCCTCTATGGAGTTACGATCATACGATGAGCCTGGCATGATGAGCATTCGATTATGATTGCCAACGCGCCAAGATCTTTTCTGTCAAAGTGTCATGCTCTCAGCCCCTCATGTCTTCACTCAAACGTTCTCCGTACTGGATTGGTATTCCTGTACATGTGCCCGGAAATTTCCTTGGGATTCATCATCAAATGCCTCAAATTTCAAGGGGTATGTATCATCTGCCCTGCTCCAAGAAAAGATTCTCAGGGGTTTTTATGGAATGAAAATCAAACGGTAATCTCCTGGTTCTTCTCGTCCGAATCGAACGGAGGGTATCAGAATACAAAAGAGCGGCCGTCGGATTTCTTTGCTCGCCGAACTCCCAGAGCGCACGTCTTGGAGAGAACGCCGGGGAAAACGCCCCCTTGCAGCGCTCAGCCACTGAAAGAGCATTTTCATGCCCCCTTCAAGCCCCTGGCGTTTATGGCGTTCGGCATCGGCCTGTATATGAACGTTGTGCATAATATGTGCACAATTATTATGTGAATTTGCACAATTCTTTCATAATTTTGATGATTAGCCTTTTTACCAATTCTCCTAAAAACCTGCCATCCCCCTACCTCCAAGAAATTTCGATATTTCAAGGGTGCAGCAGGATCGTCTTCGACTCCTTGTAGGTCTATTTTCCATGTTGCCGTCGTATATATCCCACTGTTCAAACCCCCTCACCTTAATAATGAAACGGCAGTTACATTCGACTGCCGGTATCCCTGATGGCACCATCTGCGGGTCGTACCTAACGAGGGATTTCGAACGCTGTTCAGGCTGAATTAACTTCAGCCTTCTCCCTCCACAAGCCGCGCGAGGCTAACAAGGCTACCACGATACATCCCAGTACTAGAAAGTCTTTTCGCTCACACCAAGACCTTGATTCCAAGCACAAACAGACTTCGGTATAAAATTGGATCAACAGGGCAAGACTGCCGCGTACCAACAATTACCTCAAACCTCGAAGACTTGCAACTTCGGTCCGATATTTTCAATTGTGCAACACATCTTAACTCCCACGTCTTTCAAGTATTGGGATGGTCACCGAAAGAACTAAGGTATCCGATGCAATCACCAACACTTGACAGTGCAGTAGCACACCGCATTGGGACCAGCCTTCTCTTTTCTGTGCCTCACGCAGAAGCGGTGGGCCAAGAGTAATCAGCCGCCGAACTTGCCTAAATGGTCGAATCAACTGCAGAAAATCCCTGCCAAGAGCGACGACACCTTTCTATTTCTTGTTTTGCATACAGGGCCTCAAACCCTCCAACAACTCAGGACACCCACATGGAAAAAAATCCAACAATACCAACACCGATAGCGTCCCCGACACATTATCTGGATCGACGATGTCTCGGAAATCATCAAGATCTTCACCGAGGAATACTTCCAAATACCAGACGGGCCGAAATTGCAACAACCATTGATTCAACAATTTCGAAATTCATCAGCTGAAGCACGCAAAATTCTCAACTGGAAGTTTCCCTCTTGCCCTCCCAAAACTGGGGCTTCTCTTGTCTACTTTTTCCAGCTCCCGCGTTCGGAAAGGACCGTCCTAGCCCAGGGGTACCTTCGTACACTATCCCTGATTATACTCATCCCGCTCCCCAGAAAGATCGTCGAAAGCCAAGCTTTCTGGCTAAACGATTTTAAAATTTCAATAGTCCTGCTTGTCACCACCACGTTCTCGTATTTTCAGACATTGCTAAGAAGTGGCGCAGTCGACGCCGAGTCAGTCTCAAATTTGCGTTCTCGAATTCTGTGGATATATGGTGGCTTGAGCAAAGTCTCTTTAGGTGACGTGGGCTAGGTCCCTACGATAGTTTTCCTAGCAATTTGGACACTTACCTATCATCTCATCATGTGTACCCGTCTTCGTGGTCGGTAGAGCTTGGCACGGTAGTGTCAGGAACAAATTCCGTTGAAGGCTGATGAAAGTCCGGAGCCTCAACCGATGGCAAATTTGGGGAATGGCACCCGTAGCAAGACGGTTCAAATAAGGTGGCACGTGATAGCGTGGCATTACATCGCCGATTCTTGGCCTTTCCCATCCTTTCGTTTTCTCCGCTGAGGTTTGCCTCATGGGATATGTGGAGTTCAAGATCACACCAAGGCGATGTGATCGAAATTGGATATGGTCGTCGAGATGAGTTTTGTTGCCATATTACTGTTGGATTGATACACCACACGTCACTTCTTTCGGATTTGGGAACAGCTAGTTTGGGATAGTTCCAATGTGCACATCCCCGTGATTTCGAGAAAAGGGAAATTCCCGCTGGAACCAGCACAGCATCCGTACACATTGTCATGCCCCTCCTCACGAGCTCGGGGGAAAGTGCCTTTTGCGGCGCGTTCTTCGGTCAATCCAATTCTGCCTGCCAGGCCTTCAGAATAATCGTTCAGTCCAAGTCAAGACGACGTCATCAAGGCTGCGGCTCTATCTTACTTCTTGGAATGCGAGCCGACTTATTATTGTCATGTGCCCCATAGTGCGGAGACAACAGATGGCACTGAACTTTTTTTGGTTCCTTTGTGCCTCGTGACTACGACATCAGCTTTATAGACGACGTGTTTGACCGATTTGTGTGATCGCAAACGATTTTGGACGATATCGTGGCAAGTTGAGAGTCTTAGATACACGAAATGCTGTGCTTGAGAGTGAAGAAGAGAGAAAGAGACGGGTGAGGAGCTGTAATATGCAGTTGATGCACGTGAAGAAATGTAGATGACTTCGTTGCTTGCGAGCAAACGAAAGAATCCATTTTTAATTCAAACCCCGATCCTTTAGTGAGGAGGCGAGAAAGTATTCAAGTTGAATGTTAAATTCTAGTTTTGAGTCAATATACTCGTCATGGCAAGCCCGAATGTGGCCGGTCTAAGCCTTGAGACCTGGCTATCTTGAAGTCAAGTCAAGGTCTTGTGGACCAACCGGCACGGAAGCATCCCTGGGAAGATAAGAGAGCAATAGTCTACGGATAGGGAGCAAGTGATCGTCCTCGTGAGCTTGCTCACCTCGCCTCGACAATAAAGCTGTCGTCAAATGCTAGTTTCATTGGTTTTGTGAGTTGGGAGAAATTGCTCACAGGTCGGGGAAGGCGGTGGCTTCGCTAGAATCAGGCGTTGGGCGAACTCCTGAACGAAGGATGGAAGAAAAATAGGAATACTGGGACACCGAACACACCAATTAGCAAGCTTGTAAGAACAGAGTAAAGGGATAGGGAAAAGACATGGAAGCATTCTAAAAGTCCAAAATTCATTTGCTATAAACTCGGTCGCATTTCGACCCTCATGGTATAAACCCTCTAATCACTATCCAAAACAACCACCTCGGCCTCAGCCTCTCCCACGCTCTCGAAGCTCAATACATCCCCTGCATTAACATTAGAGACAAAAGCTCCATCACCCTCCTCCAAAACCGCATTTTCCCTGCCATCAAGTCTGATCCTGGCGCTTCCACCCTTCGTCATCGGTACATGGATATAAACATTTCTGCCGTTTGTCTTCGTGACCGCATCACCTCCCACTGTCCATTTAAATCTCTTATCAACGGGTATGATTCCTGCTGCCATCACTAAATCTGCGTGAATAGGTATTGTCTCTGGTAATGTGGGTTCGGCGGCCTTCTCCTGCTCTGCGGTAGCACTGGGGCCGCCTTTCAAAGGCGAGAGAATGGGAAGGAAGGCAGAGCGCTTGGCGTCTTCGTTGAAAGTCTTTGTATGGTATCTCGGTGTGAGGCCGCGAGCCCATGGCAAAGCCCAGATCTGCAAGAAATGGACCTCCTTATTCGACTCATTTTGTTCCGAATGCGCAATCCCCTTCCCGCCCGTAGTGAACTGCACATCGCCTCTTTTCATCCTATAGAAATCGTCTCCCTCCGCGCCCTCAGAACCCTTCTTGATCATGCTGTCTCTGTGCGTCAACTCGCCGCTCAAAATGTAAGAGAAGATCTCGGCATCGCGGTGAGGATGTGTTGGGAAGCCGGTTCCGGCTGCGACTCGGTCTTCGTTGAGGACTCGTAAGCTGCCGAAATTTTGGAATTTGGGATCGTAGTAGTTGGCGAAGCTGAATGTATGGTAGGAGTTAAGCCAGCCGTGGTCTGCGTGCCCGCGATCGCTGGAGCGGCGGGGGACGATCTTGGCGTGAGTGAGAGCTTTGGACATGGTGTTTTTGATGGCAGAAATGGTGCTCATGGAGTCCGGTGCTGTAACTGAAGACGTCGTTGCGATTGATTGACTTATTGCGTCTGTAGGTGTTGTAGAAGTAGCTGTAAAGCTGGTGAACAGATCTCGAAGTGGGGTATTGAAATAGAGTGAAATTGTTGCGATGAAAATGGAACTGAGGAACAGGAAGAGTTTCATTTATAGACGTTCGAGAAAGATACGAGAAGATACGAGAGGATTGGAGAAGAAAGAAAATGTACAATTACTGAGGATTTAAAAGAGCTTACTTTGTTGCTAGTGAAGGGTCCAGATGCGATTTTCTTGTTCCTGATTTGATTTCATTTGCTTGACAACGATTGCATAATAGACTACAAAGACCTTTTAGCCGATCTTATTCAGCAAGGAGCGTCTTGGCTGGCAAAGTAAGCGAGCACGTGCTTCTTGTTTCGCAATGGCTACCTAGGTAGGATCTGGGTGGCACACCAGGGGGTGTCAATATCATTTGGGCAAGCTCTTGACCTGGAAAACTCAACAAATATCGAGTCAACAGCATAACCTGCTATTGCCAAGCTCTTGAATGTTCGCGATCGGGAACACTGAGCATAGCATTGTCCAGTGATAATGTTGAGACTGCCCGAGGAAAATAACCTGGACAACCAGGACTTTCAGGACTTGCGCACTGCAATCAACTCTGCTTATTGTACCTCCAGGATCTGACCGCTTGACGATTTTTCACGCTCATTCCACCAGCTCTCATGATTTTTCATTGCTTGTTCTCTCCAAATTTGTTTACTGTCGGTCAACGTGCTTTATTTCTCACTCCCAGCGTATCACAACGTTCTCCGGCCAGGTATCTACCGATGCGAACCTCGTTTGAATAGAAGAGGTGTAATTATCGTGGGAACTGTATTATGGGTTTTCTGTTTCCCAATTCTCATCCCCACCAAGATCAAAGAAAGCATCGAGAAAAAGAAGTGTCACTGGAGGATGAGTCGGTCGCCACAACGGCAGGAATGGGAAAGGAAGAAGCGTGAGCGGAAAGCTAAGGAAGATGCTTTCAGGAAGCAGAGGTCTAAGGGGGAGACCCCTACCAAGACCTAAAATTCGGCAGCGTGCTCTTACGCTGTCCTTGAGGCCTGGGATCAATTCTTCGACTTCTTCTCTTTCGATGTTTTGAAGCCAAGGCGGAAGTGCAGAAGGCAGTTCCTCAACAGTCTGCTTCTCTTCTTCTGGGGCTTCCACCAAAGGTCCGACAGCAGATTTGGGAACACATTCTCGGAGGCCATACCATAGCGATTTACTGTGGCAAAAGGCCGTCTCGTTCACGCCTTTGAAGATGAAGGCAGATGCCGATGGGCAGAGATATGGCTCCGGGCAGCCCAACTTCGACCCTGAAGACACGAAGACCCACCTCTCGGCTTTACGAAAGACATGCCGCCAAGTGTAAGTCACCCCCCAGCCACGGTCCCTACCTCTACTGATATTCCATAGCTACTCAGAGGCAACCGAAATCCTCTACACCCGCAACACATTCTTCCCTACCAAAACAACACCCTTCGACCTCCAATCCACCATCCTCCCTCACCGCTTCTCCTCAATCCATTCATTCACTCTGCACTGGCAATTCCGCGACGATGAAACCTTCAAACGCAACATTTTCGGAAATATACTGACTCAAGTCGAACCACCCTGGGACGTTGAAACTTGGAGGAAGCTTCCAAACTTCTATCGGAAAGTATGCCTGGACTTCAAGACCTTTTTGTTGTGACCCGAGGCCCGTTCATTATGAATGAAGGTATTGTCGATATGTTGCAATCTCTGCGGATTATCCAGGTGGAGAAGGATTCCTTCAGAGTGAGGGTACCGTGGCCCAGGGTTATTGGTTTAACGAAGGATGAGGGCGTCGATCGGCGGTTCGAGAATCATGATTTTCCTTTTCGGGTGGTGAGAACGGGGAAGATAATCCAGTTATTGATCCTGGGCCAGAGATCTATGAATGTTCGTCAAGTTGGAGTTTTTTTGGCCGATAGTCAAGTGGGAAATTCTGCTTTCTCTCAGGCGCCCTCAGATTTAACTTCTCATTAGACACGGAAAGGATATCTTCCAGTAATCCTTCAACATCGCACATGTATTCTGTGTAAAGTCAAGTTTCGATCCCTGCAAGGAGCTCAAATGTCGTCACAGTTGAATGAAGTGCTAAGTTCGTCTTTCGTTCACGTGTTCTCAGATCCTGGGGAATGGACGACTCTTTCATAGCAAGTCCAAATGTGCTTGTGCATCCGCTACTTGCGAGAGTATCTTTTAGTGCAACAGGAAAACGACGAGTCAAACCTTGGCTCTCACTACAGGATTCTCGCGTTAATCTCTCCCTGCCTATATGTTGACTGAAAGCTTCAAATAATCCAATCACTCGAGAGCTTCCAGCTATCGAAAACCATAAGACACTTGTGCTGCGTCATCTACCATTGTGACCTGACTTAACTCATATCAAGCTCATTATCTAATCCCAATGCCAAGTCTAACGTACAGTCGCTAGCTTCCGCCTCGGACACTTCTAGATTTTGTGCTAAGCCACAACACCAGAGACTTCGCCCACACTAGGCCTATTCTAGCTAGCCGACTTGTCTTAAGAAACGCAAGAATAAGGCGCCAAGGCCACATTTATTCATTATCACGTGCCTTGAAGATCGCACAGCATCGCTCTTTATACAGTAGTAGCCTTAGTTGTATTCACTAATTTTGGCTGCTTAGCAGTTACTACTGTACTACAGTATACCGCCCCCGGTTCAATTCGTAGTGCTAGGGTGTGATCACGGTACTTTTGATTGCAATCTGGCGTCAGAATACCGTGATCGAGTGGTATTTAGACGAGATATTTGGACGAGTTCTGAAAACCCGCGAACACCTCCTGATATACTGTGTTCAGGCCAATCAGATTGTATATTCTGGTCAAACCCTGTTACTACGAATTGGACCGGGAGGAGTATACTATCCTCCCCCTTGAATAATCCACGGTGAAGTGATGGGATAACACCACTCCAGCACAGACTCCAGCCAGGGCCTGTGACCAATTACATGGTCTAGAACCTTCTGATATGTCCTCCTTAGGAATCTTTGACGAGATCTCAAGTGGCGTTATCAAATTTAGAACTGTAGATTATTCAAGGGGGGGATAGTATTACAGGAACATCCCATGAGCATCCTAGAAGATACTAGAAATCGAGTGGCAATTATAGGCTACTATAAAGGTATATGTTCCCCTTGACCCTCTATGAAATAGAGAATAAGGAAATAATATATTATATATATAAGATGTTCATAACCTATGCTACTCGTATATAAGCCTTGACCCTTCCTTAAATCCAAGAATAGATATTCTCCCTGATGAGTGTCCTAAAACAATGCCTTTGTTCCAGACAGCCTCACAAGTCGATCGATAATCAGGAGGAAGCCAGAGAATATTTATCCCCCCTTCTACTACCCAATCATTTGCTACAAATAAACCCGGCTCTACCTTGCCGTCAGGCGAGAAGGCTACTGAGTGGACCGAGTCGGAATGGCCCTCGAGTGTCTGCAGCGCTGCGCCCGTCAT
>NXFV01000328.1:0-42466 GCA_002803225.1 Gamarada debralockiae | reverse complement strand
GGTGCGGCTCTGGGACGCGGCCACTGGCGCGCTGCTGCAGACGCTCGAGGGGCACAGCGGCTTCGTCATTTCAGTGGCCTTCTCGCCCGACTCGAGGCTGCTAGCGTCGGCATCGGATGACAAGACGGTGCGGCTCTGGGACGCGGCCACTGGCGCGCTGCTGCAGACGCTCGAGGGGCACAGCGGCTCCGTCAGGTCAGTGGCCTTCTCGCCCGACTCGAGGCTGCTAGCGTCAGCATCGGATGACAAGACAGTGCGGCTCTGGGGCGCGGTCACCGGGGCGCTGTAGGAGAACATCGCAGTTGGACGTCAATCTGGGGAAACTTTTTGTACTCTGAACTTTATTGAATATTCTACATAGCTAGTCCTAACGCAGTCAACGTACTTTTAGCAATAGCTGCTGCATAAATCAGCTTATCTTCTCTTTTGTGTATATTTTATTTACTGAGCCAAAAGAGAGGTAAGGGGAAAGCTATAGTTATATACTATTGTGGTTTATACTCGATTTTCTATTCCTTTCTAGAATGTTCTATATGCTAAGTATGTGACATGGCCAAAACCACAAAATAATATATCCAAACGGCTTAATCGGAATGACGATGAGAACAAGATGTATAGCGCAATTGATATGCCATTTATCAGATGGGGGACGGCCAGTTACTCGATTCAGTTACTATTAGCCTAAAAGGCCCCTAACTGCGGTAATACAGCTGAGCCAGAATCTCGGTGAGAAAGAAATGCGGCGATGGCTTCATATAAGTATTTCTTCTAGTGCAAAGTCATCAGACTGTACTTGTAAAACCTGAGCGTGAGACTTATAATTAGCAAGAATTGGCTCCACTCTGCGATGACCATTAGCGGTACTTTGGACTACAACCAGGCAGGAGTGCACAGCCACAAGTGTCTGGAAATGGACCCCCACTAAAAAATAATTAACTAAAAAACTAGCGACGCCTAATTCGCCTTTTACTGTAGTGCTGTAGGTTAAGTAACTTATATAAAAAAAAAAGTAAAAGGCAACATTAACTATACTAAGGCGCCTGAAACTGCCAAGCAAGCCACAGGATTACATAAGTTATTACTAAACACGGACCGGAAAAACCAAACACCGAAAGGCCCGCACTCTCTCTCTTCGAAGAACCTTCTTATTTTAGCTTCCGCTAAAATTTCGAAGGCACTAACTAAGAGTAGTTAGTCGTTTTGACTCGAGGTACTTTGCGCGCCACAGCAGCCACAAGGCTGCTAACGATTTCTAGTATAATAGTAACCTTAAGGCTTTAGAGCTCGGATAAGACCCCTTCATATGTATTGGGAATAGTAAGCGCTCAATGTTGTAGCTGTGGTTAAGGAACTCTAATACGCTATAAAAGGACGCTTTTCGCAAATCAGGCGCGAGGGCGACGATGCGAACGTAATTTTCTTATAGGAGGGGTTCTGTCGAATCAGACGATAGTGTGTATGCAAATCATGTATTGATTGACAACTGATTGATAACTGATTGATCACTAAGGAAGGAAGAATCGTGGGGTTGCCAGAACCCGAGATATGTACACAGACCCGTTGCCATAGCAACACCCAGAGCAACTGACAGGTTCAGGGTATTAAGGGGTGGTTATAGAATACGACTTATACAAAAATATAGGAGATATCTATATATGCACAGATTTTGAGATACTTAAAGTCAAAGTACCCATTATTTTTCTCGGCATACAGGGTTTTTCGCCACCCAGGGACGGATGCTAGCAGTGTAAATTGATAATGGAAATGATAGGACAACCCTTGTGCGAATTTGAGAATTTAAATTCAGATAAATTGTAGGTATTTGGAGGGCTGCCCCTGAAAAGAAGCCAAAGGAGCTGAAGACGCAGGTTCAGTAGAAGCAGGTACACTTGATGCTTGCAAGACTGGACGGCATCCTCAATGCTAATTGGTGGAGCTTTACGAACCACCGGTTTCGAACATATGAGGGTGAAATAATCAAGATGTTCCACTTACTTGCTTAGGTCGAAGACCAGTGCAGATTCCAACATTACATGCCGTAGGATCGCTGTTGCTTGTGATACGTCTTTTAATTATACTGAAATAAAATGGATTCATGCCTCGGAAATCTGTCCTGAGATTGTTTCCACTTTGCTAACGTTCAGTTTGGAAAAGGAAATATCTGGCAATGTGAAAGATAGTATCCTACCAGAAGAGCAAAAGGAGAACTAAAGAAAGGATTTGACCTCAGAAGGAAGTGAGTGTGAAAGTCAGAGTGCGGTTCGAAGACACTCGTTAAAGACTGTCAAATCATTTGAGCAAGTCTCCAAAATGATCCCAGAGTCTTTGTTCCTCTCTGCGCTTCCTTTCCTCCCCGTCCTTGTCCTTCTTTCTCTTTTTGCAACTTTTTTATTGCTTCTGTCGCCCGGATTGTCTCTCCTGGCTTTGTTCTGTCTGCATTCCTTCAAATACCGAGGTCCGGATCTCTTCAAATGTGGCATTGGGACACTGCCTAGGATGGTATTGCTGATGGGGGTTATTTGCGCATGGCGCGTATTTGTAGTCGGAATGTCCGCAGGCAAAGTTGAATTGGGTGACCAGACACATACTGACCTTCTGGGACTTACCTTGGTGGAAGAAATGTGTTTCTCGGTTTGAAGTTTCTGTTGATCTGGGTTTTCGGTGAAGTCTGCAAATCAGGGATTCTGGTTTATCAGAGCTGATGATTTCAGTGATACTCGACGGTTAATGGTGTTATAAGTATTAGTGAGCCGCTGTTCCGCTCCGCACAAGATTCTGTTTGCTTACAGGGGTTTCATTCTTGAAGTTGTTCAATCTTTGTTCAAACACAAGCTCTTCTTTGCCGAAATTCCTTTTACAGTATACTGCGGAGGGGTTGGAAGGACTTCTTTATCTCCCAATTACGATCCGAGCCATCGACTTGGCCAAAAAGAATCGAATGCGTTATCCCACCCTTAAAATCAAGTCATCCACTTCCAGCAAGGGTACAACTTATAAATCAAGGCTCTCTCCCTTCAAGGGTGTTGAATGTGCATAAAGTCAAAGAAGTCCAAAGCTTAACATTTCTCACTGGGGGAAGAGCTCAAGGAATTGAAAAGAATTGGAACCCATCCACGATCACAACCACACGTCATCAACATCGGTCAAATCTTCAAGAGTCGCTTTAGAAGGATGCAAAACCATCATATTAGAATCCACCACTAATGTCATTCCTTCCCTCCCTATGGATCAAGTCATAACCTAAACCTTTCTAACGCCGTGCAGGTCCATCTTCAGCGATCAAAAGAAGTGAAACGAGCAATGAACAAGCCGTCAATATATACACTAGAATACAACACTCTTGAGATATTTCTTCGTTCCGCAAGGTCTCTTGTGCAAGTGTGGTGGCTGTCATCCGATTTTGTCCACCACAGTCTCTTGCTGACCATGTCCCAAGTGATGGCCTATGTCGTGCAACCCCACGATTTTGGAGGGAACTGGATCGAAGATAGGCCGATGGACTATCTAGGAGATTGATGCTACCACGCCTCCAGTCCTCGTATGTCAGTCATCCTTCTTTCCTTCCTTCCGCCATCTGTCCCAGTATCTGATCCGAAGAAAGCCATTCATTGGTCGATAATTCGTGCAAAGTATTCGTTCCTTCAACTTCCCTTCCCATCCTCTAATTCCTCGTCGCCATCCGCATCCTCGTCATCGTCAACGTTCACAACATTCATGGCCAGAGGAACCGCTATCATGCCACTCATATCTTGATCATCGCCCGCCATAGTCTGCTGATCAAAGTCATCATCGTCGCCGCCTCGCATCACGGCATGTTCGTATTGGTTGAGGTGGTCACGAGCCTTGAGACGCCTTGTCCGGAGAAGACGCAAAAGACATTGCGTTGATGTTCGGTGAATTCTGTTTGCAGGTGTTAGCGATAATAATGGTATATAGAAAGAGATGGTACGACTTGCCTGGTGGTGCTTCTCGACAAAATGCTTCGAGGTCGGAGCGGAGGAAGGCTTGGACCCCTGTCAGACTAAGGGTGGGAGGGTTTGCAAAATTCGTGCAATAACTGAGGTGGACTTTCAAGGCTGCTTCCGGGGTAGCAAGAAGTTCCAGGCCATCACGTGCCAACCATCTGGTACCTTGTGCAGTTCTAGGGTGGGGTATCCCTGGTAGACCATCGCTAATCAAATGCCAAGGCGCCTGGCTGCAGTTCCGGCGGACGGAGCTGTTGCATGCTGTGCACCTTCTGGCTGGAAAATCGAGGAGAGATGCGAATTCGCCCCATTGGCCGTGTCTCTACGAAAGTAACCATGTCTCTCTTGGGCCTGACTTTCGTAAAAGGGGTGAACTGCTGCAATGCAACGTGAACCGTGTTGTGCCTGTAGTCTCACGCGGCGGAGCAAAAAAATGGATCCACCCAACAACAACGAATGTACGAAGATAGCCATCAAAGTGCCCTTCAATACGAATGATACATCGAGGATAAGCGGGGAAGGGTTGAGATTTGATTATCTTGACGATGGAACGCGGGGAAGTGGTCATTTCTCGCGACCATGACACGTTACATGGTAAGATTTGCGGCGCATGGTAGGAAATGTGTTCGGCTGGCCAGTCAGCGTCGCTACCTTCCGTGTCTCCACCCACAGATATGCAGAGAAAGTGCCAAAAAGGGCGGGTTTACGAGAAACGCTATCTATACGTTCCTGTCAGGAGTCAGCTCGCGTAGTGCAGAGCTACTATGTGGACGAGTATAGTAATACACCACATGAGCGCCCCCGTCGTCCATGCATCTGCTTTTATTTTCTGGAGTTCAGTGATTGAATGAATCGTGGTGCACACGGAAACATAGGTCTTGAACCTGGATCAATCACCCTTAATCTCTACACGGGACAAGATACCAAACCCAACAATGTCTAAGAGCGAACCTGTTGGGACCGAGTCGGCAGCGGCGCCTGTTGAGGCTGTCCCCAATTCTTCTATTGACGCTCCGTACATCGAGGAACCCACCGACGTTATTGATCTTCCTGAGGGATGGAAGTATAGAGGACGTCGCATTTTCGGCTTCAATATCCCCTGGTATGCTTCACCAAAGATCCAATTGGGAATGGTTGCCTTCGTATGCTTTATGTGCCCCGGCATGTTCAACGCACTTGGTGGCCTGGGAGGAGGTGGAAAGACTGATGCCACTCTAGCAGACAATATGGTGAGTGGAAACCAGAGCTTTGAGAATCTGAGATGCCCATACTAACTATCTGCAAATGACAGAACACTGCTCTTTATAGTGCCTTCGCAGTCTTCGGTTTCTTTGGAGGAACTTTCGTTAACAAACTCGGTGTAAAATTGACACTAGCTTTTGGAGGTATTGGATACTGCATTTATGCTATCAGTTTATTAGTCTCGGTTCACGCTAGTGTTGCAGGATTTAATCTCTTCGCTGGTACGTGGCTTGGCATCTGCGCTGGTCTACTGTGGACTGCACAGGGTACAATTATGATCTCATATCCAAATGAGGGCCAAAAGGGACGATATTTTGCCTGGTTTTGGGGAATCTTTAATATGGGTGCTGTTATTGGCAGTTTGGTAAGCTCTCTATCTCATCTTGGGTCCTTTGAAATTTTGCCAGCATGGTTTGTTACCTTGATCACATCTGATATTCTACCTAGATCCCCCTCGGTCAAAACATTAATATTAAGACCAATAGCACAGTCACCGATGGTACCTATATTGCCTTTATTGTCCTCATGTTTATCGGAGCTCTTCTCGCCCTTTTGCTCTGCAATGCCTCGGATATTATTCGACCAGACGGTACTCGCGTTATCTTGATGAAGCACCCTAGTTGGCAGAGCGAACTGATTGGACTTTACGAAACTATCAAATTCGAACCTTTCGTCATTCTCCTCTTCCCTATGTTCTTCTCGTCCAACTGGTTCTACGTCTACCAGCAAAATTCTGTTAATGGTGCTCATTTCGACACTCGAACCAAGGCCCTCAACAGTCTCTTGTACTACCTGGCTCAAATCGTAGCTGCTGTGATTTGGGGATATTGTCTCGATATCCAAGGCGTTCGTCGTTCCATCCGAGCAAAGGCTGCATTGGCTGTTCTATTGGTGCTCACCATGGCCATCTGGGGTGGCGGATATGCTTATGAGAAGGGATACACTCGTGCAACGGTTAATCCCAAGATAAACCCTTCATTTGTCCCAACTGATTGGACCACCCCCGGCTACGTTGGACCCATGTTCTTGTACATCTTCTACGGTCTCTACGATGCTGCTTGGCAAGCTACTGTCTATTGGTATGCTCCATTTCCTTCTCTTTTCCTAGCCGCTGCTAACTCGCAAAACAGGTTCATGGGCGCTCTTTCCAATTCAGGCCGCCGATCTGCAAACTATGTCGGTTTCTACAAGGGTATCCAATCTGCTGGTGCCGCCGTCATGGCTTCTCTCGATAGTCGCCATCTCTCCTACAAGCGGGAATTCATCAGCAACTGGGTCCTCCTCAGTGTCTCCCTCTTATTCGCTGCTCCTGTTATCTTCCTTAAGATCCGGGACCACGTTTCTGTTGAGGAAGATCTCGTTGGCACCGACGAGACCCTTGCAGATGTTCTTCCTCAAGGCCATCCAGAGAAGGGCACTATTGCGTAACGATGATGATATCTGACTTGGATAGATAATGAGGTATAATCATCATGGAGTGGCGTTGAGAAAGTTGATTCATTGATTGGCCTGGAACAGAAAGACGAGACATTTGGATTATCACTGATGTTGTGGCAGTGAATATAGAATACCATTAATTTAGTCGATTTAGCATCGTATATTTTTCGTCTTTCTGCTTGTGCTTTTCTGTCATTTCAAGTGCTAACCAAAAGCCTTGTGTCGTTTTGGTGCAATATTAGGAAGCAAACAATGTGTAGGTGGAGCTCTGTTTCAAAGATGCAGGCAATTGCTAGCTTGGCGTCCAAATGCCCACCTACTTCTTCCTCGTTTGCAAAGCATTCTCCCTGTACAGATTACATAATAAGACTCAACCAACAGGTAAAGGAGCGCCGGAAAAGCTTAGGAGAGAGCATGGGAATTGGTTACCTAGCCACGCATGAACGTGAGGGCACTGGTAGAACGTATATGAGCTGAGTGGCCGCCTGACTTAGATGAGAATATTTAAAATAGGGTCATAATTTAGTGAAGACAAGCGAAAGATACATATAATATCAATATAAGAGTAACCATAAACATGTAAGGACTGCTCAGTTACCAGATAATGAAATTCAAAGTGGAAGATTTACGTCACAACCAGACGAACTTGGTATAAATCTAATATCCTCTTTTATTGTCTATTATGAAAGAACTATATGCCTTTATCTACGCTAGAACCCAAGGTTATAGGTGGTAAGTAAAGAGATCGCTAATTCCCGCCCCTAGCCTAAACTCTATAATAAACGACTAACTGTAATAGGAGCCTAGGCCCCCAAAGGAACAGGCTAGGCTATATAGACCCTGGGGAGGTAGACCCAGTCTGCAGGAGCCCGGGAGGCTCGGAATCGGAGTCAGCAGCCAGTACAGGTGCCATGCGAAGTAAAGTAAGACTTACCAACCTTACTTGTAAAGGGCAAGCTTGAGTTTATCATTCACAAGCGTACAAGTACTACGGAACCTCTTTTCAACCACTATGAATACAGCCAATATTGTCTCTCTTCCTCTACTGCTACTTCTCTGATATACTGTGATCCCTCCTAACCCTAAGATCCTATAGCTTCACTTAAGCCTTCGTAAGGCCGAGAGCTCGGCGCTAGTTTAGCTATGTATTAGCTATACTAGCCTCATATACGTCTTATACAGGGCCTGTGCTCTAGGGTTTACTTGGACTTATATAGTTGTGGGAATGGTTCTAAAACATCAAGGCACGTACTATTCCACTATACAAGGGAAGCAGAGGAGAGGAATGAGCTTAGAGCAGCATGTAGGAAGAGACTAGACTTCAAGAGGTTGTTAGACACCTTGGCGGGGGCTGGGGTAGCTGGCTGGTGGATAGTACAATTAGAGCGCCTTCTGCAATTCTCTTTAGCTAGGGTACTTCTCTACAAGTATAGCCTAGTACAAAGCTGTTTAGTTTAATAGGCAGTGGGTAATATACAGGCATAATGGAACTACTAAGCCTAGGTTTTTGTTCTTTTTTAGGTTTTCCCAGCGTTTGTGATAATAGGAGTACTGTATAGCTAGCTAGCTAGCTGGTTAGCATAAGAACAGTCAACCAATCAATCAATCTATGGTCATAAGGGTATTTTTATATCGAGCCTCAACTGCATTTCACAAGTGCATCTGCAATTCATCAATTCTTGTGGTGTGTCAAAATGACTCAATGGGCTTTTGTAGTTGCGATCTCTCACAATCGATCTTAACCCTGCTTACACAATACAATAATTTCTCAAACCCTTTTTCTGATCTATCGTGGTATAAGTTTATTTTTTCCGACCGCTGATTTTAAATACTCCTTATATAACCTAGCATCTTTGTTTCTTTGCGCAGCTGGTACCCTGCAGTGTTTGCTATGGCTTGTGTGATGGCTGGCACCATCACCTGACCTGTTTGCGGCTGGCGGACGGTCGTGCAGGGGTCGACCCCAGTACTATAAAAGTCGAGGCTTACCCTCTTCCTTTCCTTTCCTTCTTTCTATAGCTTAGTATTTATAATACACCGTGATCTTTGAACTCCACGCCTTAGACCTTTACATCGATCCCGCTGTCACAGCTTGATAGACTTATAGGTGTGAAAGGTGATTTTGACGCCGGATGCTTTTCCGATGGTGAAATTGTTTTCGAATATGGTGGTGGCTTGGAAGATCCTGCTGTGACTGGGTAGCTGTAACGAAAGTCTGTGAATGGTGGTTTGTGCGTTGGCCGGGAGTTCGCCGGGTTATGTGTACTGGCCCTGTTGGTAAATCCGGAGTTCTTGGGGCAGGATTGAAGAGCATGAAGAAAATCCGAATAGTCAGTTGGAGTTGTTCCCGTGAGCATGGCCTTTGATTTACTCTTGTTGGACGAGGATTCCGTTTTTAGCGCGTCGTTGGGAGCGAGTGGAGCTTCACGAAATATGGAAGCAGGACGACGCCTTATGGTCCTCGGAACGGAAAGTCGTTGGTGAAAATCTGGAGGCAAATGGCGTAGAGTATGATGAGGGGGAGGAATTTTGACGAGTACAGGGAGTGGCTGGTCATGCAGAGTACCTTTTCTGGAGATAGTGCCAGAATTTCTTTCGGAATGGATTGGATGCGCGCGAGTTTTTTGAGTGGCTGCTTGACGGACCTGGTCAGGTCCCTGCTGGGATTGGTCGCGAGGTACTGCCTTTGCGTTTACAACTTGCTCTTCGGGGAACAGTGGGCGCTGAGCCAAGTTGTTCGAGGTTACAAAGCCGATAAATGCGTATGCTGAGTTATCGGGCAATGTATTCCAAAGAACAATAGGCACACTAATTAAAACAAGAGTTGAGAAGCTTTTGTAGACTCCCTGTATGCTGATGTCCTTCACTCCTTCAGGTATGGCTTTCAACCAGTTACACCATTCGCGTAATCTCTTCCCGCTATCCCCTTCGATGTCATCGAGAAAACCATCGTCCTCAAGCCGAACAGCGAGGAGTACTTGAGGTTCCTTCCCACTCTTTGATGACTGTGAGATTGTGGTAGGAGCAGTGGATCCGGTTCTTTCCTCACTTTTGCTACTGAAGCTTGTCTCTGGAGAATTTTGGGATACTGTTTGTGGAGAACACGCTCGTTCTATATCGGCTACTGCCGCATGAGATAATCTGGATGGAAGAGGCGCTAACATGATGCTCCGATACGGGGATTCGTTTGTCAAGAAACAGTGAACAGGTGTTCTTCGTTTGTGACATTCATATCTGGGTCGCCCGTTCCTATCAATCCAGACATTGCCATCCTTATCTCTCAGAAAGTCAGGTTTCCAACTTTTCAATTGGCCAATGATTCTGCCATGGAGTTGCGCAACGGATATAGGCGGACCTGTGAAGGCTTCTTCAAGTTCCCGAATGAGAGCATTGGTGAATGAATGTGGCCCAACTGCTGGGGCTTGCGTCTCAAAACCACAAGCAGCAATCACTTCCGTGACGCCTTGCCCTGCTACATTCACAGCGGGATGCGAGGAGTGACAACTGTCATAAAGTAGTAGCACGTCTGATTCTGCTTCCTCGAAAAGTTGCTGTACCCCACCAGAGGGTAGTGTTGGGGATCCAGGCTTGTCAGTTCTGTGTCTCGTAAGTCATTTGAGCTTCTCAGGTGCAACAACCTTCTTACGCTGCCCATATCGGCGGTTCATTTGATTGCTGACTTAACCGCGAATGACCAGCATAGTAAACAATCAAAAGACTACCCGTTTTATCATTTTCGAGAAAGGATGAGATCCGTGTTGTTGTTGCCCTGCCCGGTGTCTTCCTTGGGATTCGAAACTCCTGGACATTAAACCGGTAGAAATTCGAGAAAACATGTCTAAGGCGCCTAATCTCTTTCTCAACGCCCAAATTGTCATCCTCCCAGCTTAGCAAGAGTACATGAACCTCCTTATAGGGGCTTTTGCGTCGAGTCGGCCACGCCGCGTCGATTGCGAGTTGTAAGTCTTCCGCAAACTTCTCGATATTCGGGATGTGTTCGTCGACAAACGAAACATCATGGGTGTTTGACTTGATGAAGCCACCTGCATGAAGCTGGTCGTTTTGCTCTAACGCAACATGACTGGCAAAATCTGCCTCTTTCCTCTCGAGGCGATTGGCGCCCACGGCGATTTTGCGGTGGGACGCAGGGATCGGTGTCTCTGATGACATAGCGCCTGACTTGCTGGCCCGTTCCGCCAATTGAAACACTAAGATTAGCTCCCGTCATCCAGCCGTTGACGTCCGTAATATTGGGACGAGCGTCGGGATTTTAAGCCAGTATCCAGCTCGCAGAGAATGATATTGCTCTAAATGCACATGGCGAGGAAGGGAAGATGGAAGGCCGCGCGTCATAGTGGTTTAAATGAAAAGAGCTTGAACGCCTTAAGGATTTTTGTGATTTCGCGTTCGTGTCAGTTCGGTGTCCAAATTTGGCTGCATGCATTTATGGCTAACCTCCTGACCACTTAACAACTAGTCTTGACGCTTCTTCCGTATCTCTCCAATAAGCAACTTTCTTTGGAATTTCAGCACTATTATTTGCGACAAGAGAATTGATGCGGCCACTGGGTCGGGGTCACAATTCGGCAGCGAATGGTCCCTAACATTAGCCATATAGCGAAGAAGTGTGAAATGCGAAGGCAAAGACACTATCAATGGTTAAGGCGAAGGTTATTTAGTGCTTGTTGGTGGAAATGACTTGCTTTTAAAGGGGAAATTTGAGTGCAGGCCTCAAATTTTAGCGAGCATACTGAGTCGAACCCCACTATATCGGAATGAAAAATCAATGTTTTTCAGTCCGGTATAATGGGTTATTAATAAGCATAAGGGATGGGTCTTGGCATTTTTTAACTATGGCCTAGCCATAATAAAACCATAAATTTGAGCACTTTTAAGCGCTATTCTGTTTATTCCAAAGCCTATCCAAAGTAGCCTGTTGTAAAGATCTCTCTCAAACTTGCATATGTGACAGTTCTAGCGAATGTCACCAAATCGCCCATACTAAATCGCCTATACCAAATGTTGAGCCCTGGCTCAAGTAACTATAATAGTTCTAGTAAATATCCCCTGGCTGTGTCTGACACACAGGAGCCTAGTGCGCTAGCGCGTCCTAGAGATATATTAGACTTCGTATACTTGTAGAACCTTTTCCTTTTCTCCTTAGCTTAGTATTTTCGTTAATTCAGCATTTTACTACGTAGGGTCTTCATTGCGTGAGACCCCAATACGTGTGCTGTCACATCGAAGGTGAGAATGCGGTGGGCGTAGGTAATACCTTACCTGCTTTAGAATGGCTTCTATTCTCGAATAAACTCGTCCGCACCGAGTGACAGAGACCAAAGATTCGAGCAATCTGTAATTTCATGTGATTCTAATGACGCTTCTTAAGACGGCATGTTAGAAATGTGCGTGGAGATCACTTGTATGTCGTACATACAGCTCCGAAGCACACGGCACTTATTAACCTCATGAGAATTCACGCAATAGCCCTAAATTCCTGGAGCTAACCTTGACAAGATAGCATGACTAAACGACAAGATTGGCCGTAGTGGCGGATGTAAGGTAGTCCTTGTACTTCTCTAGCTTTCCATTAACGACTCCGCCCGGCCCTACATATCGCTCAACGATCTCCGGAGACCTGCCAATAAAGAGCTTGGCGTCCAACATACTATCAATCTCCTTCCAGATCGGTTTCTATAAAATTTGTAGTTAGGGAAAAAGAGACACCAACCGGAGAGGAAAGTAAGAACTTACAAAGAAGTCAGTCTTCTTAATTCGCTCAATTAAGTCGTTCCTGCCACCACCTTTCACAACTGCGGCTGACTCGCGCGAGAGAACGCGAAGCTGCTCATGCGCTTCTTGGCGTGAGATGTTATGGCTAACAAGCTTCATTGTGATATTCTCTGTAGCTATAAACGGAAGTTCTTGCTGTAACTGAGACTCAATCATAGCGGGAAAGACAACGAGACCATTAGTAACGTCATCCAGCGTAATAAGGAGTGAGTCACTAAGAAGAAACATCTCCGGTATACCAATTCGACGGATGGCGCTGTCATCAAGTGAACGCTCAAGCCACTGGCTTGAGAATGTGTGGGAGAAGTTGGTCGTGATATTGCTTAACTTTCGACCAAGACTGCAAATCCTCTCACTCCTCATCGAATTCTGCTTAAAACTCATCGCTGAACTTCCGGTCTGCTATTTGTTAGCTAAATTGTTTTGCGTTTTTCTTCCTAGCTAGGGAGTCCTATCGCTAACCTGAGTAGCTTCGTGAGGCTCATCTAACACTTTGTCGTGGGCAAGATGACGGATATCCTTAAATGTTGGTTAGCATAGAAAGAACAGCTAGAAAAAGGACTTATTACAGTAGCAATACGTATAGCAGTGGCACCAAAAGACGAGAGCGCATTAGCAATACGTAGATCGACTTTCCGCGAATAGGTCTGGGTCGAGACATCATAGCAAGCCGTAAAGCCTGCCTTTCTCACGAGTATTTCGTTGAGCTGACCAATCTTGGAAGTATCACCGTGGAAAATTTCCATGAAAGAAGCCTAGCTTCAGAGTCAGCTAGGGTTCATGGCTTATAATTGAAGCCTACCTGAGTGCCGGTCGTGCCCTGGGCTCCACGGAACTTAAGGCCCGCCCGGACATATTCAATGTCTTCTAGGTCCATGACTAGATCCTGAATCCACTGCACTGCCCGACGTCCTACCGTGATAGGCTGTGCTGCCTGGTAGTGACTTTCTCCCTGGAATTAGCAACAGACACTTCTAAGTTATTTGAAGAGATCTGGTTATGGACGTACGTGAAACCGAGAGTAGGCAGATCCTTATACCTGAGCGCAAACTGCGATAGATTGTGAACAACTTTAGCTAGTTTGGGCAGGATTAGATCCAACGCATCCCGCATGAAGATTAGATCGGCATTGTCAGTGTTGGTTGGAATTGCCTAACCAGGTATAGCCTGTATTTACCCCTCTTTTGTGATATAAGAGAGCTCTGCCCCTCCTTGTATTTCAGCTCCTTAGATATCAGCTAGGTCTAGAAATGCCACTATATTTCCCCCCCAAAATACAGCTCAACTAACAGTCAGTAACCTATTGCATTAATGTGAGACTCGACCTGGCCTAGAGAATAAAGGAAGGGGTAGAAACATACTAAAAGAACAGTTAGCAAAGCCAAGGACCTAGAGAAGTGCAAAGATTAGAAAATCCAACCATAACATGAAGTTACTCCGATATGAATAAGACCAGCAGCATCAGGCGCATCCTTCTCCAAAGCGAAAACATGGCTCATGACATCGTGGCGACGAATACGCTCCTCAGCAGCAATAACCTGGAATGTCTCGTCGCTCACGACGAGGTTTGCCCGGATTGCCTCAATCGCCTTGTCCGTGATCTGGGTAAGGCCAACCTCCTTCTCTGCCTCAGCAAGCCAGAGCCAAAGCTTGCGCCAACTTGTGGCCCTGTCAGATGAAATATTAGCCTATTTTAGCCTCCCTATTTGGGCCTAGCTTAGCCCCTTTTCTACGTGTATATAGCCCCCTTTTACACCCTACTTTTACTCAGTAATCGAGTCTATTTTCCCCATCCGACAGGCCCGCTCACGCAACGAGAAGCATCACGTCAGTAAGCTGAAATAGATAAGAAAGGCATTGGAAGAGTTACTGGCATAGCGAGATGCTAACGGCGTCTGGTACTCGTCGTAATTCGGCATCACGTCCTGTAGTTGTGATCAAAATGTTGCACGTGTGATGCGACGATGCAACTACATATGATTTTCCTCGGTTAAAATTCTATGCTTGAGGTCGGCTCATTTGGTTTGCGTCGCTTACCTTAGGCTAGGGCTGAGCCCGGTATATTGTCACATCACGTGGCATGCCCAGGTACATTCACATACTATCAGACCTATCACGTGTAGCAAGGCTCGGAGCGATTTTGTTTACCTTCTGGCCTATCTCGCTACACTTGATAGGCTTGATAGATAACGTGACTATTTCACGTGATCCACCCAACCTCTGCCAGGGGTTGCTTATATAATCACTCCGTTGCATCAAGCTCATCAATCTAACATCACTATTGCCTTTGACCTTCTAACAGCATGACTCACGCCCGCATGACTCATGCCGCCTGAGGCACGAATTTTGTTGGGCTGGTAGCTGATTGGCCGAGGGCCTAGACGCGGGACCGCCGCGGTAGATGGGAGGCGCGCAAACAAGCCGAAGTAAGAGGTAAAAAGCTATAAGAATCCTGAGTTACGCTGTGAATAACAAGTAGTTGACATCGTGTAGACATTCGATATTTCCTTTTCTCAACTATAATAGACATACCAAGTCTTTTCTGCGTTTAAGAGCCACCTAAACGTGCTACTTCTCATGCGAAGTTGAATCCAGTGAACACCAAGCCTTACAAGCTTCCATCTGGTGCAGTCTGGCTGAGTAAGTTTCTGTTGTCTTTTTGAGCCCAAGTATATGGCATAGGTGACTAAATCTCCTCCTGTTCTAACAGTTACCGGTTGCTCGTCGGGAATCGGTCGTGCCCTTGCGAGCTTAGTCGCGAGCAAGCCAGACCAGCGCCTGATTGCTACAGCCCGCAACCCGTCCAGTCTTTCGTACCTCCCCGATGCGAGCCCCAACATCCTCAAGCTCGCTCTGGACGTGACCTCGGCCAGTTCAATAAACGCCGCCTTCACCGCGGCTGCGGAGCACTTCGGCAAAAACTTCCATCTCGATGTTGTGGTCAACAGTGCCGGATATTCGCACTCGGGCGACACCGAGGCGGCGACAGAGGAAGAGACTCACCAGGGGATTGAGACCCTTTTCTTCGGCACGGCGCGGGTGACGACACGCGCTATTGAGGTCATGCGCCAGGCTGAAGACCATAAAGGCGGGGTGATTTTCAATATCTCGTCGCTCGCCGGGCTATGCGCTTTTCCGGGACATGCTTACTACCACGCGGGCAAGTTTGCCGTTGAAGGCTTTTCAGAATCTGTAGCAAGAGAGATGCATCCGGATTGGAACAGTAAGCCCCCACATTATGCGTACTAATCTGTCTTTCAAATGTGCCAGCCACGGAACGGTGGTCGCTAATTCCTCCGCCTCTCTTTCAACAGTCCATTTCTGCATCGTAGAGCCAAGCGCCGTCAAGACCAGCTTCGAGGGCCATAGTAAGGCGCACACTAAGCCCCATCCAGCCTATGCGGCGGATGACATGCCGGCTCGAAAGCTCGAGGCATATGTCCGCCAGGGCATCAAGTCGGGTGTTGGCATCGACCCTTCTGCAATTGCAGATGCCATCTACAACATTGCCAGCCGTGGCGAGCGCGTCCCATTGCGACTTCCCCTCGGTTCGGTGGCTTGGAAACTCGCCAAGTCGAAGTTTGAGAGTCTTCTGGGAGAACTCGACGCGGTCAAGGAGCTTAGTGCCATAGATCAGGAGATTTGAAGGCAACGAGCTCTACTTTCAAAAATGTTACACGATAAATCGAATGTAACTAGGGATAAGAGTTGCAACGTCTACGACCTTGTAGATTTTTCAGAAATCTTGGCCTCCTTAAGAGCCATCCTTAGTTCACAAATTTCGGGAAGAGGCTTGCTGTCTTGAAAGATCCGATGAGTCCTTTTCACTGTCTTACAGTAACGTCATTACCTTTGCAAGTCTCTTCAAAGGACTACCTAGTAACTCTAGAGATGCGCCGCCTATAATTAGCTTCGGATTCTTTGAGCATAATAGTACTAGCGTCTCATCCTAGAACAAACTCGCAAAGCTTTTCCTGTGTAGAAAGGTTGAAAGTTTACAAGAAACGCATGTTTCTTTCTTTCGTTCCATGACAGAAATTGCTCCTAAACCCCAAGGAAATAGAGTCTAATTAAATAAAGGTCATAAATCATCTCATCGTCCCTCGTATACCAATCTACACCACCGTGATTCCACCTGTCAACTTGATATCCCGACTACTGAATCCTACACCGAGTCCAATCTCCCCAGCTGGGATAACCCAATCCTGCTTCACAATATCCCAATAGCTCAAATCTCTGCGCATCAGCTCAAACTTCACAACGATTGACGCACCAGCGTCCAAGAAAACCTTTTCAAACCCTCTGAGTTGCTTGGGTGGCGTTGAAGGTGCTGAAGAAGGTAGGGAGATGTACAACTGAGGAACAGTGGCTCCGCTGACGGAACCAGTATTGGCGAGACTGACGCTGACGGTGTACAACGTGTCCCAAAGTGCAGGGTTGCCTCCTGGCATCGTCGCTTGCGGTGCTGCAACGGCACTGACGGCTCCATCGCCAACCTTGGCGACGGTCATGTTGGAAAGAGCGAAGGTGGTGTATGAGAGACCGAAGCCAAATTCATATCGGACGGACATGTTTTGTGCATCGAAGTATCGATAATCAATCTCCAACTTCTCATCGAAGTATGCCTGCCACGCATAAGGATCTGTGGAGTTGACGGCGGTAATAGGAGGGGCGTTGTAATCATCAATCTCCAAGGCAATCGTATATGGGAGCTTTGCAGAAGGGTTGACCGCTCCGTAGAGGATATCTACGAGGGAATTTCCGGACTCTTCACCTGGGTAATGGGCTGCGAGAATGGCAGTGACGTTTGGATGATCCGCCCAAGGGAGATTGTTGATTCCTGATGAGTGGGTGACGACAATTGTGTTGTTGCAGTATGCAGCGACGCTCTCCACGACAGCATTTCCGTCCCAATCAGTGTCCAGAGATACTCTGTCAGCGCCTTCTTGGGCCCATGTCTTCAAGAAGACGAGACAGACTTCGGGCAGTTCTGGGATGACTAAGGTGGAGATGTCTGTTGTTGCGATCAAGGTGTTGTTCAGGAATTGTTGAACCAAAGCGCCGTCAGCCTTGGCTTTGGCCTTGATTGCTTCCAGGGGAGTGACGAGGTAAGTCAAGCGACCTGTACCGGATCCTCCGCCAACAGACAGGGTGCCATATTCAAAGTCAACTTGGTTGTAATAGCCCTGAGTGTCTTCGCTAGCATCATTGCCGAATACTCCGATTGACTTCGGCGCCTTCAGTGGAAGCGCATTGTTTATGTTTTTCAGCAGAACAGTTGATGCAGCTCCGAGTTCACGGATGAGGATATTGTGGTCGGCTCGAACATCGACACCGCGTGTACCGTTTAGAACAAATGTTTTGAACCACGTATCTCTTGGGGAGAAAGTGTTGAGGTCTGCAGTGTCTGGATCAATTAATGGGTAGTCTACATCCTGGCCGAGGAAGTAGTAAGGGGTCATGATGCGTGTGATCATGTCGTCAAGTCGAGATGTATCGAGGGAACCGTTGCTCACAGCAGTGGTGATGTTGCCTCCGAAGTAGGACTTTTCCCAAATCTGAAAGCCATACTCCCCGAAGCCTCCAGGCATATCCATATCGAGGCCACCTTCGATCGAAGACAGACCGGAATGAGTTCCACCCCAATCAGACATGACATAACCCTGGAAGCCCAACTCCTCCTTTAGCAAACCATTCATGGACTTTGAATTCTCGCAGGCATAGGACCCGTTGATTCTGTTGTAGGAGCACATTACACTTGAAACTCCAGCGCGAACCGCATTGGCGAATGGCCACATGTACAGCTCGTGCATGGTCCTGTCGTCGAGGTTCGAGGAAACAGATTCTTGAATGATAGATCCATCATCAGCATATGTGGGATTTCTTTGTGTCTCCTGCTCGTATGCAACCCAATGCTTTGCGCACGCCTGTAGGCCGTTGCTCTGTAATCCAAGTATGGTTTCCTCCATTGCAACGCCAGTGAGGTACGGATCGGGACTAAATCCCTCCCAATTGCGTCCTGCATATGCAGATCTACCTAGAGGACCTGCAACTGGTCTGCGAAAATAGTCAGTTGTATTCGTTGAATTTGAGCAGCCAACTCACCCAAGTGCAACATGAGCTCCCTTTCCTCTAAACTCAGCTCCCATGAGTACTCCACGCTGGTGTATCAAGTCTCGATCGAAGGATGCTGCGGCTGAAACACCGGCAGGAAATACACTGGCATAGTCGACAACTCGGATGGCCAATGGACCATCTTGGAGGCATAATCCAGGGAAACCAAGGCGAGGTATCGCGACAATGTTTCCAACACAAGGTCCAGGTGTGCCAGTAACCATACCAGATTTCTCTTCAAGGGTCAGTTCGGAGACAAATGCCTTAGCCTTGGCCAATGCTGCTTCCCACCCACCGACACCAGTGGCATTTGCTTAGAATTGATCAGCAAACACTCAAAACCATTGCAACTTCGGCTGGGAACTTACGGGATGGATAGACAGGAGGTACAAAGCCATATGGACCAAGGATTGTAGTATTCAGAGGCTCTACAATAGCGAGGGCAGGCGCGAGAAGCGCTGCGAGAGGTAACAAAGATGAAAGCATCGTGAGATATTGAAACTGCTCAGGAATTGACAATGAGAGATCTGCAAAGTAAGAATTCAATTCCGATCTCTTTATACTTATTCCAAAACATGGTTGCCTTCCGCCTCGGTCCATCTTGTCCCGTCAATTCTGCACGTAATGGCATAGTTATTAACAAAAAGTGGACGGAAACCCCCTCTAAGACCCTGAACCCGAGCTTTCTAGACCATAGATATCCCTCTTTGAACAAAAAAAAGGGGCATGAGGCTGGAAATTGAGATAGTTGAGGGGAAGAGAATAAAATTTCATACCCTGTCACCCGAAGTTCAACCGTCTTGTCCCGTTTCTATGGTTTTGTGGGGCTATCGCTCACGGCGCATGAGATCTGGAGAATGGGGATTGGGGCGGAGGGGGACAGGTGACTTGAAAAGGGCCGAACTCCAATCCCCACTACTCCATGAACTCAATTCATCCCACTAACCCCAACAAAAGCAGGGAAAAGCGGTCGATTATTATATTATACAATCAACGGACTTCCGATGAAAAGCCTCCAAGGTCGTTAGAATCCTCACTTGAGTCATTTGACATGCGTTAAGCCTTGTCAACGACGTCGGTATTCCCGTTCCGTTCCGTTGGGAGACATTGTGGGGTTCCTCAGATGGATGACAAATTTTCCTTGAAATTCGAAGTTAAAAGAACTTGCTGGGGAAGGAATGAGCCCGCACTAGAGGTTCTCATCTATTGGAAGGGCCGAAAGAAGTTGCCCACGGTACAATGCCGGTTCGAGGATATCCACAGCCTCATGAAATGCTAAGGGGGACAAGGAGCGAGGAATGAGGGGTACATTTGGACCAAGTTCGGACTTTGGGCTTGGAATCGCAGCACTGGCACTGCATTGAATATCCTTGATCCGATGCGATCAAGTAAATAAAAGACCTGATTACATGAACTGTTGCATAGAAAAATGAAATTGAATGAGAGAACCTTCACTCTCATATCCTCTCGTGAAGCTATTTTCAATTCCAGACACACAATGACGCTTATCATGTCACCCCACTCTACCACCTCGCTCCAAGTGCCTTCTCCAAGTATTCTTTTTCTCCGCAGACGTCACCGCCGCGTGCAGGGTCTATCTCTCCATGGCAAGTCCCACAATCTCGCCGCGAGGAGCTCCGCGTCGCATTCATGATGGAAACAGTCGTCTCTTTCGGGGCAGAGGAACGCTTGGGGTCTAGGTCGTGCGTACGAAGTTCCTTGAACAATGAGGCTTTCGGCCGTAGGTCTCGGGTTGTGTTCAAGATCGCGTCGATTTTCGAGAGTTGATGGCCTTGGAGGAACGTATTTTCATGGACTGCTTGAGGAAAAAGTTCGGTACGGAGGCCGGTTATGAAGCTAGAGTAGGTCCCCGCCACCTCTTCAACTTCGAGATCTGATTCAACATCAGAACCCACACTCTTTATACCTACACATGCAATATCCACATCTTTAGTCCACCACAGCACTGTGTGCCAGCAACCATCGGATCGCCGCAGTCTGCAATTGCAGCAGACCCGTCCCCTACGAACAGCACACGACTTCAAGTGTCTACAAATTTCACTGGGACCATACCGATCATGCCGCACTACACTAGACATGCACATATGGCACTTGGTCAGCTGTACGATAATGGACGAAGCTCCAATGTCCTTTAATCCTGTGAGGGATTGAAACGGGTAGAGAATTAGCTCTGGGACATTTGACTCTGGATCACTCATGTGCATATATCCCACTCTCTCCTTAGCCTTGATCAACAACTAATCGAACCCATTTCCAGTCCACATCCCCTTTCCCTTCATACTCGCTGATCTATCTTGACGAATTCGCATACGATTCACATCGGAGGCTTGGTTATACTGGCATACTGGGAGTGCGAGATCTAGCCATCGCCTTTCTATGGGAATACGATTTCCCGAAATCGGTCTCGTAAATGGGGAGGGCGGAGACAAGATCTGTGTGGCAGACGCCAGGTTGAAGTTCAAAGATCCCTGATATCATCCCAGACTCGAAATCGTGGCTGCACGAGCTAATGAATCCATCAAACTATCGCCTGGGCAGAGGAACTCGGCAAATATTCTCGAAAGTTTTAATGTTTTCAGAAAGGAAGATTACAATGCCTTGCGCCAGTACACGACTTCGAAGCTATTCCTCATGTGCGCGATGAAGCGACTTGCAGTGACGACACAATGTTTTAGTATCGGATGAAGTGGTTGCTAGCTCTCGAGATAGGGCTACTAAGAATGCTGATGCCGCTCGATTATATCCAGTGCATCCCTCAGCAGCTGCTCAAGGCAAGACAATACCTTCTGCTCGAGATTCAAGGGGAAAGGAGGATCCCGCACAGATATCTGAGTCCATGGCCGCAGATGCTTTGAATGCGATTCGTCTTAGCGAGGGTGCACTGAGAGACGAAAGGGAAGAAAACAACAATGTCAATATTACCCGAGACCCTGGTCTGTCGGCAGGATCTTCGACGACAGTAGCTCCAGAACCTCAAGGGAGTGGAAACCTCGAACCTAAGAAGAGTAAAAGCCCACAAGGGAGACGACGTGCGGATGCGGCTGGCTCTTCTCTTGCGTCTATCGTTTTTCGGCAGATCCAGGATGCAGAGCCTCTGCAAAGTCGTTCTCACAAGGACACTTTTGATCAAGAAGCTCAAGCATCGCGGTGATACAGAATTGAAATTCCTCTGCTTGTCACCTTTCATGTAAAGAAACCACAGATCTATGATCAAAGTCTGGAAGAGGGTAACGAGGGATGCTTGCGTCTTTCCTAACTCTATGCCAACGACATCAAGAGCGCCTCTGCGAAGGCTTCTGTAGCTGTCTGATATCCTATATGCCCTCCAGGCACTCTGACGACCTCCTTGCCCAACCTCTGTGCAATCATCGCAATGGGACCAACTCCCCGCCCATTGCCACTCTGGACCCCTGCCATTGGGACGAACTTTTCCTTCGCAGCCTCCAGAAGCCCCAAATTCACTTCCGCAGAGGTGTATTGTCTCAACTCAAATTCGAACCAGAACATGACGTTAGCCTTGATTTCATCGCTGCGTTTAGAATCCAGACAAAATCGCAGCACTGGTCCATCTTCGCCTTCCCCAACGGCAGATGTAAAGACAGCTACAGCCTCCTCCGTGCCCTTTGCGCGATATGTGTCATAGACATGCTGGAGCAAACTCTGACCTTGGGCACGATATTCTTCAGGCAAGACAGTAAAGCATGGTGGTTCGTAAGAGAGGAGTTTCTTGACCGATTTGGGGTGTCGCTCTAGCAATCGTTGGGCCACGACGGCTCCGGAAGAAGAGCCGAAGACAAGTGCCGGTTCCGGGGATAAATGCGTGATGAGTGAATGTGCGTCATCCGCATCTGTGGAAAGGCGGTTGAGAAAGTCCTGGGCACCGACGAGTATACTTTGTGAATAACCTCGTCGGGTCAAGCAGACGACTGTGAAGTTTGTTGAGAGATGCCTGGCAATGTCGTGGAAGATGCTTCCTCGGCCTTCTGCGCCGGGGATGAGAAGGAGCACTGGGCCGCTACCGAATGTGTCGTAGTGGAGCATAGCTCCGGTGACTTGAAGGGTCGGCATAGCAATGGGTTCAGATGAAGTTGCGTCTGAACGTGGACGAATCGAACGAAGGCGGGGATGAGAGTGCGTGCTCCATGGATGAATGTCTTCGGATGCCTTGTTATAGATAATGAAAAGTCCTACCCCCCGAAATCTCCACCTCCCCGCAAATCCAAGGCGATTTACAGTTCTGCAGGGACATGGTTCGCAATTCTACTGAGCTAGGTACAGTTCTGCGGGTAAAGCTCGGTAGGGGCAAGCCGTGATGACAAAAATATGACGTGATACTAGGGTTAGGCTGCAAGGAATCAATGACCATAAATCTGCAATGCACTTGATAGTATCTTTCAAGTCCATTGGATGTCCAACTGGCACTCATAGGGCAATACTATACAAGCAATGCACTGTCTTCATGGTTTAATGAATAGTCCCAACACTAGGAAATGGATAAGGCAGCTTGTAATCCCGCCCTTTTTCAAGACTCACCGAAACTGGTGCTTACTGTTGCTCCAAGAAACCAACGACCTGTCCTGCACAATCCTCCCAGTAAAGATCATTCTGAATGTGATGACCAGAATGATTCACAACCGCAAAAAAATACTCCCGTCCCATCCGTGTCCTTCTCAGTCCCCCTCAAGAGCTCTAGCTTCAAAAGACACTTTCGGTACAGTCTTTTGCAATAACGGCACACTAGAGTATCTTTCCCACCTGTAATGACGAGTACCCTTGGCGGACCGCATTCCCACCCTTCGACGTTTCTGAGCACCCTCTTTACATCTGCGAATAGGAACATCATTCTCAACGGCCATAACACGCTCTCATTCCCTAACATGAAGCTTTCGAACTTCTTGACCTCCATCAACGGGAAAGAAGGGCAGAAGAATGCTCTGTGAGCCAAGCTTGTCGAGGACAGCGGTGAGCTTGAATGCCAGAGATCTCGAAGATAGAAACGTGGAGCGAGCCAGGGATCGAGCTTGAACCAATTCCATTAGATTCCGAGTCTGTTCGGCATTCAGTTTTCGAAAAAGGCAACTACACACATACCCTCCAAAGGCAGGAATGCCGCCATGATCATCAAGCCACCCACCTTACCCAAGCCCTTGCTGAGGAAGTACTGATTAAGCCCTCCACCGACCGAATGCCCCATCAGAATTACATCCTCTGCCCTTACGTTCCCATCGCGTTTCGCTGTCTCGAATCCCTCAACCCAGGAGAGGGCGCATCCCAGATCTTCAGCCATGCTTGCCTTCCCTCTCATCCAGACCATGCGTAAGTACCCAGGTTTCTAGCTCGCACCATGACCTCGCAGCGAGTGTGCGTAGCAAGAATATCCCTTCTCGGAAAGGATGTGAGGTAGGGAAGCCAGACGACTGCGGATGCAGAGCCTCCATGTTGGAAGACGAGAGCTTCTTTACGTGGGCGTGATGACGATGGATGCTGTTGAGCGGAGAGGATCTCCAGTTTGCCATGCGGAGTTGGAATGTAGTGGCGTGTGATCCCAGCTGGAAGGTGGGCCAGAGGCAAAGCTTTTGGACGCCAGATGACTTGCGGCGGTAGTTCACGATTATAACTATGCAATTGATGTGATATTATAGTCTGCATTCAAAGTTTCCAGAGGCTTGATATATATGACCCGCCAAGAGCGGCCAAGTCTGTCACGCGAGGTCAGAATATGTGACAAAAATCGTGGCTGAACGACCCGTCCTACTTGAAAATCCAAAGCCAATCAAATTTCAAGTCCTTCAAATGAGCACGGCAGAGAGCACAGTGCTACCCATAAAATTGGAACATGCTCCATTTCATCGCAGCACGTAATTATGCCAAGACAGCCTTGATCGTCTCCCTCAGATCCTCCTTCGGCAAATCTAACTCTGCATTGGCCAACGGCACATCCGAATGTCCCTCGCCATCCTTGAACAGATGTTTCTTCAAGTAATCCCCAAATGCGGAGTAATCGCCTTTGGCGAGCTTCTCCTCTGCCAATTTGAAGCTATCGTCAGTCTTCACATTTTTAACGGTCCACTTCTCACCCGTCTCTTCCTCCAATATGGAAAGGATCTTGTTTTGAGTGGTTGTGAATGATGCAATGTTGAGATATCGATTGGCAGTTTCAGTGGGGTGTTGCAGGATTGAGGCGATAGCCAGACCAATTGTTCGAACATTCGTACCATTGAACGGCTCGTTGCCGGAGTCGAAGATGGTAGCAGTCTTATTAGGGAGTGAGAATCCCAATGACCCAACCCTGAGGCCCTATTTCGGTTAGCAAACGACCATTACCCCTCCTCCGTAGACATACCCAATCGAAGAACATGCTCGTAGAGAGACCAGTCCACGTGAATCCACTATTCTCCGCAGCAACCTTTTTCAGAAGATCTGCAGTAGCCGTCTTCCCGCTCAATATCTTCCCAATGCCACCTTCCAAGTTCTGTGTATTGATTCCATACTCGCTGGGAATGAACCGCTTGACTCCTGCTTTCACAGCAGCGTCCACGATCTTCTGTTGCTCTCTGATTCCTGCTGTTGCGATGACCGATACAACTGCGTCTTGTCCTTTGAGAGCCTCTGCCAACGAATCGGAGGAGTTGTAGTCGGTTTTATGGACGCGTGCAGCGGAAGGGAAGGTAGAGGTCGAGGAGACCCGAGTAAGGACGGTAACATTGAAGCCTGCGTCGAGAAGGGCATTAACGACGGAAGGGCCGAGGTTTCCTGCTCCCTAGGTTTATCAGTAGATGCTCAAATACAGGAGATATTCGTAGCTTACCCCTATAACAGCAACATTCTTGATTGTAGCCATAGTCATGTGCGGAATAATCAAGTAGATTGACTATTATGACACGGAGAAGAAGCACATGTATATTCTCTACATCAATGCAGCTCCAATTGCCTAATAAGAGGGAGCCGTACTCTTGCGCAATGCCATTGGGCCATCGCAGTAATACCATCGCTGAGGCTATTCGGCCCCACGTCGAAAGCAGATTCACAATGAAAGCGGGGAATGATGATCGGGGAGGGGATTTGTCACACTGTCCATGCGCGGCTCCCACAAACGGCATATGATCGCATCTTTCTCGATTGGATCGTAGACCGATGATGTTTTCGTGATTGGCCTTGACTGGCGGTTCTTTATGGGTGTCGATATCATGATGACCCGGATTGTAGTCAAAGCCCTGTAGGCGCCAATGGAGACCGATATGCTCAAACCCATCATGATTGGCTAGACTTGGAGTTGTATATCCAGTAGCAATGAGAGAGCATTACATCGAAGAGTGTTAGGTTGGTAGAAGGTGTTTGAAGCGTTCGTGGGGGCCAAATTTTGTCTCAGTCTGTCAGAAGGTCAGAGCGGTTATGGCAATTGCGACAGTACACAGTAGTGATGTTATATTGATGAGCTTGATAGACTGGGGCTTCTTCATTGATTGTACGAGTGAGTTGTTGAATGATGATGAATGATAAAGATAGTGATGGGGCTCTCCCACCACGTCACAATAGCGCTGTGATTACATAAGCAATTCCCTACAGAGACACCAAGGGGTGACAAGATAATCGGAACCCTCGAAAATTATAACCCTAATTTAACTTTTTAACACAACATAATGGAAATTTTTGAACCCATAGGATTATATCATTGAAACGTTCTCTATACGCATATCTATTTTATTTTTATTTTATTGTTGTAGCTGATAGAGAAAATCGGAGCGAATTATTCATAAAGTTCACGTGATCAACCCCTACCGCACCGCACCATCCTTTGCGACGACTAACTCTACTGAAATTTTTTCGCTTTTGGTTTCATGTGTGCTGCCAGTCTCAAGTTCATCGGGACCTTGAAGTACTAGTTATGCCCGATAATCCACCTACCGTATTAATTGCTTATAAGAAATGGTTCTGATTGGCTGAAAAGCACGAGTTCCAATATGGAACTGTTCTTATAAGCAATTAATACGGTAGCTTGCACTCTCGAATATCCATCCTCAAAGAACTCTCAAGTCTCAAGTCTCAATATTAGTTGAACCTCTCACCAAGAATCTCCTCGCTCAAAACCCAAAGCCTGTCCTCATTTTCTTGTCCAACAGCATGGGGAAGTACATCTGAATAGACATCGCAATCAGAGAGGAGAGTGCCGGAATAACCTGAAATATTACATCAATGACCAATATTGAGTCCGCATTGTGTTTATTGGGGGCTTACAGCTGATATTCGGGCTCAGGACTGCATACAAAGTTGTAGCGCTTCCCTCGGCCAATGATTTTGGTATGAGAGGAACCATTGGAGCATCTGAATACAATTAGCCGAGATGCGTTGCGATCGAATGACGGATAGTATACCTTTCAATTCTTCTAGTGTAATCGCATAACCCTCGGCGAACCTCTCTTCAGTAACTTCTGCGCTTGTCTGAAGCTGTGTCCCAGGAATGACTCCCTGCTATCAGCAATTGAGCTATCTCCAAATTGGGAGAGTAACAACCAGCCGAAAGTGCAAGAACACCCTTGCTCTTCAACTTCCGTGAGAGTGCAGAAGAGAACAATATGTTGGCAGTCTTGGACTGACCATACCCAAGCCAGGAATTGTATCCCTCTTTCTACAATTTATTGTTAGCATTTTGTGCTCTCGGGATTCACCGAATAGATACCTTGAAGTTCCAATCATCTCGGATTCCGCTCATGATGTATCCGAAGCTCGAGATGTTGACGATTCTGGCACCGTTCTTAGCGGCAAGAATCTTCCCCATGAACAAATTTGTCAACAGAAGGTGACCAGTATGGTTGACGCCAAATTGAAACCCAATTCCCTCCGGGGTAGTCTTGTAATCTTTAGTAGCCATGACTGAGGAGATTCGTCGGGTCCAACTGAAAACACTTCCAAAATCTTTACTTACTTCCAGCATTGTTGATCAAGATATCAAGTCTTTGAATCTGAAAGTTGATTGCTCGGCAGCCTCTCAAATGGACACTTGGGAAGTAAGGTCAAGACTGATGAAAGTAACAGCGACGTCTGGATCCGACTGGGAGATTTGATCGATGACGGGCTGTATCTTGCTTTTGTCTCTGCCGGCGAGGATCAACTTAGGTTTGCCAGCCGCCGGTGAGATCGCTGTCTGGGCTCCGATTCCAGACTCACTAGGTCCCGTGATGAGGACTGAGAAGTTAGCACACCGGTCAGATAAACAAGATTCAGAAAGACACAAATCGTGGTAACTCACTTGTCTTTCCAGGAACTTCAGATGCGAATTTCGCTACGATCTCATCGCTGGTAGGAGCCATGATTGAGGATGTTGTTGTAAGAGTTCTCGTTTGACTGAAGATTGAGAAAATTGAAGAGTTTTCGAAAACAAGCTGCAAGTATATGAAATTTGGTCTTTGTAATGAGTACGAGAAGCGCAGTAAATGAAATTTCGAGGTTGAGTGCACCATGCTTTATACCTCATCGTCACTCCTAGCTGTGGCTCGCACTACGGATTTACCTTCATTTGGAAACTATCACGATATCTCGATCTCTGTAGCTTTATATCCGGAAGTGTCCCACTTGGGAAATTGCCAAGGACATTAGCTATAGGAAAACTTCGCAACACTGCGGTGTGGTATAACGGTTGAAACCTTGATAAGTCCTCTAATCTGATATGTAGGTAATTTTACAACTTTTTCTGCCACAGAGACCCTTCTTCATGTGTTTTCGCTGTTGCAATATTAGGTAGTTTGAAGATGCAGCAAGTTCTGGGCACAAATTGTCGTCCCCAAAGTGACTACAGCCGCATCTGGGACTCGGGTCAGCAATACATCCCATTCGGGCAATTTCCGAGATGCACTTCTAGGTGGCTTACTCATCTTTGACTCTCGTCCATATTGTCTTACTTAAGAGGAGAAATGATTTCGACTTGGAACTTTAACATTCGGGGAACCTTGATACCGATTTGGGAAATACCCGGGACTAAATCTTTCGAATCAGCCATGTTCACCACGCTTGATCCGACCGAAATTCGAAATTTCAGATCGATTCGGAACAATCAGCCCATCAATTGTACAGAAGACCAGCAGGCAAGAGTCATTCTAAGAAAGTAAGTTTGCTCCAATAGCAATGATAATATGAGCCGTTGATTGAGCGTGACAACAGCTGAGGTGTACACGTGAAAAGAATAGTTGCTATCGATGCGTATCGTTAAGATCACTTGCGAATACGAACCATCTCGTCGGAAACGTAAACGGATGAAAGCCTCGATTAGTCATGTCACAACTTGTGGCAACGTTTCTGAAGCCACATTCACTCATCTCGTGACACCAGAAGCCAAAATCCAATTCCATATAGCCCCACACTCAGAGGCGCAAAACGACGTCGTGGATGAAGCGGCAATATAGTCCAAGATTTAATGTGGATGGCAACTTGTTAGATTTCCTTGAAGGGAGTTTTGAGGATCCAATCAATGCCTCCGCGCTCTCTCACTCCAGGCCAAGCAACTTGGAGAGTTCCCAATCGGACACGGCGTCAGAAGATATCAACGAAACAATTCAATCTGGTGGAGGGAGACAGGATTCATGCCGATGTTTGGCTTCAGCGGTCGCCTTGCTGGATTAAATTTCGATTCAATAAATACACGCAAACTTGCAATCAGTGCCACAGATCATACGCCACAACAAAAATGCATTGCTTCAGTGTAGAGCACTACATGCCTGCACTGCCTGCAGCCAAAAATCCGATTTTGTAATGTTGCTCATCCTTTTCTGCCAAAAGATTATATCTTCATACAAAGGCACAGTTGTCATCTTGACAGAGCAATTCAACAGGCTGCACCGCCCGAACCAAGACAATGTGATTCAGGTATCCACACCAAGTATAGAAGCTACTATGGCTACTGCTCGAGAAGTTGAATTGAGAGAGTACGAAGTAGATATGGAAGAGGAGCCTTGTGTCTTCGGAGGGGTAGTCCAGATGCAGATAAAGAAGATGACCTCGTTCCTCGGGATGTTGAAGGTCATGCTATGGAAAACAACTGGAGCTCGCATCTTGCAATGCTAGATTTGGTAGGAAATGACATGAAAGAGCTCTTGCAGCTTTGTAGGTGTCCAGACGGATTTTTATGTAGTATGTGGTATTATAGAGAAGAGGTTTCTTATATCGCTGAAAATGAAACCCGTCGCAATATATGAGGCAAAATAATTTACCGGGTATTACAGCCCTTAGGATGTTAGCTTAGGGTAACAGAAAAGCAAGACAGAACTCACACTGATTGGCCACGGCAAGGGCTGCTTCGCATCATTTTACAAGCCTGGCTGTACATTTCATCCAACTTCATAACGGCTCTTTCAGCCTTTCCCTGAAATTTGAATTCCGGAATCGGAGTACCTTCAGAAGCACTCATAACCGTCTTCAAATACTGGGTCCAAGACTCAGTCACGTCCCTTCGATCCGTGCCCTGTTGATTCCGTGCAAATACCGTAATGGCAGAAGTGCTACCTCTGTCCCAACCCAATTTGGAAGCTCTGACTCTGAGTCAAGCCACGGTGTGTTTTGAGGAAGAATTCGAAATAGGAGGTCCGGAAGCAGCTAAGGAAATGGTAAGTGAGAGTCAGTTTGACGGCCGCGCGCACTATGAGAGTTTCGCTCAAGTCGTCGGTACCGTAAGAGTCAACTCAAATGTGGACTATGGTCAAACACTGAGTACGCAGAGGGTGCCGGTAATCTTTTGGAGAGAGAGATTTTGCAAAGAGTGGCTGTCTTTGATCGGGACGAGGAAGAGTTCGAGTGCTTTATAGCGCAATTCAATTTCCATCTTGCTCTATAACTCATTCCTGACGTTTTTCATAGTACGTAAAGCGTCTCTGCCCCATGTCTCAACACCTACTTGATAGTGTCAAGCGAGGAGGGGTTGCGTGAAGGACCTATTTGTTTCTGGCGAAGAATATATTTCGTGCGTCTGCCCTCGTCTGCTTAGACACAAGGCAGAGCGCACTGAAATCAGACTCCAGTGCCTCTGGGTCTTCGAATTTGCAAGGATCCCATCGACAGAATCGAAGAACACGGGAATAATGGCGTCATGCGCCAAGCATGAGAAGCTTCTGAAGCATATCTTTGCTGAAAATTCGCTCACGGGCGAAGAACAGATGATCTGAACAGACGAGGATGTAGCGCAGGATTTAGCGTGTATCTCGGCTGGGAATTTGTAAAAACTAGACAGAAAAGCAGGCACGATGGTCTCTTGCGGGAGGCCAAGGGCTTTCTCGGGCGCCGCCGCAAAGACATTGGGTTTGTAGCCATGATTCGGTTTGTCCCAGTTTGCATTTGCATGTGGGATGATGTTGTGCGAAGCGGAACGAGAAATATTCAGCTGTGAAGTTGTCACGAGTGTTGAAGTTGGCAATCGGACTTCGCTACAGTAAAGGCTCGCTTACGACGACATCCCCGTGAAATTAGGTAGCGACCAAGCCCTGTAAGGCCTGAGCTTTCTGGCTTGGAACTATGGGGGCTCAAGCCCGTTTCCAAACTGTACACAGGCTGAAGCGATCTAACAGAGATTCTATGTAGCTTCATTTCGTTTCAGCGACTTGTCAACACTGTCACATCTTTCGGATCGCAGGCAGTGATGGCGCGGAATTTGTGCAATTGGGGCTGCCAAAGTACTTACTGACTTTCAAGCTGCAAATTTTGATAGTTACAGTGGCATGGAAGTGGTACTATTAACTACATCCCGGAAGCTAAACTCGGCTTGAGAATGTGTGTTCTATAAGAACGACAGATGGACCTTATCAAAATGCCAGATCCAGAATTATTCGAGATCAGAGCACATCACAACGCTGTCGAAACATCCTCGAGGTGACCTCCAGATTTCTTTCTTCAACAGTGCAAACTTTTACATCAATTTTTATCCTGGGGCCGATCCGTCCTTTTACCCCTTTTCTCGTTTCAGATATCCCACGAATTATGATTGGCCTTGGCAACCGCTTTGTTGTCACCAGACCAAATGGTCTCTTCTGGTTGGCGATCAGACGATCCAACCAAGCTCGGGGTCAATTATCGCGAGTGGAACTGTATCAGATCTTGCTCTGAACGGAACATATTTCTCCCTTCTCGGTCCTTTATTATAGAACTTCGTTTCCTCAATCGATCCTGTCGCCCGAATTCAGTACAGGCTGTTTTGTGATGGGCAGGCATCTTTGCCAATTCGACTGTCTGAGGGGCAGATTTCAGTCCGAGGAAGTATGACTTCTCCTTTTATTAAATAGGGGAGGAGATGCATTGAGATTCTTCTTTTTGATCGAACTTGGAATAGTGACAGTTTTTACTCCGCTTCTCGATCTGCTGCTCCAACTTTCAAGATGCTTTTCGAGCCAATTGCACTCTTCGCCACCCTTTCCTTTCCCTCAATTGCATCTGCCCAACTTGCCTCGGGATACAGCATTGGTCCTCTCACTACATCAGATGCAAAATGGGCAGTGAAAGTATGTGATGTGACCAAGTATGGTGCGGTGGCGGACCTCTCCACAGATCTAGGGCCTCCACTATTGGCTGCCTTCAATGCTTGTATTGATGGTGGAATTGGTGAGTGATACGACTAGTGTTTTGAAGGTCGAAGCCGTCTAACACTTTGAAGTCAACATCCCATTGGGGAACTATGCTATGGCAACCTGGGTTACACTCAGTGGCGGAAATGCTTGGGGAATCAACATGGAGGGCGTAATCTACCGAACCGGGTACTGTGGTTGCAGCGCATCATTCCTGTCTTTGGCTAACTTCATCATATAGCACCGCGGGTGGCCACATGATCATTAGTGGGTTGTGTTGTATATCTTGAGCGGATATCGCTGATCTCTTTGTAGTTGAGAACTCTACGGATTTTGAACTCTACAGCAGTCGATCAAGCGGTGCCATGCAAGGCTATGGATATCAATTCCATGAACAAGGGACATACGGGTATGATTCCAAGCCCAAGTTCCTACAGATCTAACATCCTGTCAAGACCCCGCCTCATGCGACTCATCAATGTCATCAACTTCTCCATCCATGACATTGCTCTCGTAGACTGCAAGTAGCCCAAGCCTCTTGCCTTTCGTCCTTGCTAATAGTGCTATCAGCCCCCGCATTCCACTTGGTCCTCGACACAGTGCAAAGTGGTGAAGTCTATAATCTCATCATCCGTGGCGGTAATGAAGGCGGCTTGGACGGTATCGACGTTTGGGGCTTCAATATGCACATTCACGATGTCGAAGTAACCAATAAGGATGAGTGCGTCACGGTCAAGGCAAGTCGATTCTCAATCAAGTCCGATTTCCTTCTAACATCAACCAGAATCCCAGCAATCATATGCTCATTGAGAACATCTACTGTAACTGGAGCGGAGGCTGTGCTATTGGGTCTTTGGGGGCTGATACCGACATCTCTAAGATCACATACAGCAACATTTATACATGGCAGTCAAACCAAATGTTCATGATCAAGTCCAACGGTGGATCCGGGACCGTCACAACTTGTACTTTCGAGAACTTCATTGGACATAGCAATGCATATTCTCTCGATATCAACGGATACTGGACAGACGCAACAGCGGCTGCAGGAGAGGGAGTGCTGTTCACTGAGCTTACTTTCAATAACTGGAAAGGAACTTGTGCTGCGGGAGCAACGAGAGGCCCCATTAACGTCATTTGTCCTGACGGCAATCCCTGCGATGGTATCACTATTGAAGACTTTGCTATGTGGACAGACAGTGGAAGCTATGAATACTATAAGTGCGAGAGTGCATGGGGATCAGGCGGCTGCTTGAGAGGTGGCACTGCGCACACGAGCTTTGCCGTCAGCACCGTCACCGTTACTGCCGCACCGTAAGTCTCATCCCTGCGTTTATCACTCCTCTCTTAACCGTAAAATGGACCATCAACTAATGATCTGTTTTGTTCTAGATCTGGTTATTCTGCTGCCAAGATGCCGAACGACCTGGCCAGCGGTTTCGGGCTCACTACTAGCATTCCGATTCCCACAATTCCAACGACTTTCTTTCCAGGTGCTACTCCGGCGACTGCAAGAGCCTACCCATAGTAAAAATGGCTCTTTCACTTCACATGTTCTAAATCTGGCTCTGGGGTAAAAGTTCGTTGCTCGTCGCTCCTTCTTATAGGACAAGACTTTGCTCCTCGAAATTCCTTTCATTTATGAGCTGTTACAAAATATGGTAGTTGGGATACTGACTGGTGGACTCATTTGGCCTCATATCATCCGTTCTCCATTATTCAATGCATCAACTTTTTTTATTTGAAGTTCCATGTGAAGTTGGGAAACAAACAAAAGAAATAAGATAGTACTTTCCTGAAACTCTCCATTGCTTCGGTCCATCGAAAATAGCTAGCAAGAGCGCGGGAATGCAGGATTAATTTTACTCGTCTTTTTTACATGTATTTATTCACGCTCGCATGTAAGAAACCAATGCTGCGAAGACGACTTACCAGCATCCGATGCCTCTAGTTTCATTTGTCCTTGAGCGCCATTTGTCGATTCCTGTTGGCCCATCAACTTCTTCCGCCCTTTTGCGAAGTTCGCATCAGAAATCAGCCACACGTTTTGGCAGCTCTGTAAATGGTTATGCGAAGCATCGCACATGCTTTTCTTCTCTGCTGAAAATAGTCGAATTTCTGCTGACCTCAGTCTGATTTATATAATCATAGCTGTCAAGATTGCCTTGGACAGTTTTACCTCGCAGACTGCGCTCTCCAAGCACGCAGCAAAAAGCGGTCACAGTCCATACGTCTGTACCTGCGGAAAGGTCTTCTATCGCCTTGACGTTCTTCAGCGACATATCGAAGGCTTTCAGACAACCTCATTGCATCCCTGTCCTCTCTGTAAGAAATACCGCGGCAAGCACGCCTTCCACCGACTCGATCACCTAACGCAGCACCTCAGAGGCACCCATCACAGCCGTAACGATGGGAATTCGTCCGACGACGGTGGTACTAGTCATACCATAAACCCGAGAGAAGGAAAAAGACGGAAGCTGCCTACCTGCTCTCATGCAGATTGTTCGTACCATCGGAACCAGCACTATGATGGAGATAAAGGGATGGGAAGTCCATTTCGTACCGAGCGGAATTCACTGAGCACATGCGTGAAGTATACGATGAGAGTCCATTCCGTTGCACTGAGAATGGTTGTCTGCTGAAAGGGCTTTTTCAGGAGGAAGGATCTGTTGAAACATCAGGCAGATCAGCATTCCCATTGAAAATTGAATAATTGATTACCGAAAAGAAAATGGGACACTAGGAAAATGGGCCGGTGTCATTATTCTCGAATCACTTGAAGTTGGGAGTTGGGAGGCAGTGTGTTCCATATGTTGATTATCTCATTAAATGCTGATATTTGAGGACCAAAGCCACAGCAAATCACCAATTCCCACCGAGAACCTCTGACTTGATGCTGGGGAAATACTATCACAAGGGTCAGCATAAGTTCAGTATTCCATGCAACCCAAACGGAAAACTTACGGGCGTCCCAAACCCAGTCACCGCATCCCATCCCTTCACAGCCGGGAACCCCTCCGTCCCACACCCAATAGAACTGCCATTGGTAACATCCGTAAAAGCTTTATACCCACCAGCATACAACCACGGATTTAAAAACCCTAGAGGTGGTTTCCCGGCCGCGATCAACGCATCATTCACCAAAGCGATAACCGCAGCGGCTGTGGGAGTCGAGGCACTGGTTCCGTCGAGTGGGGCAAGCGTTCCGTTCCATATTGTGACAAAGTGGTATCCTTGTGCTGCAATGTCGGGATATCCTCTCCCGTTCGGATTGTACAGACCCTTGTACTCCGAGCCGAGAGACTTGACGTATGCGGGCACAATGGGGTCCTGGTATGCGGGTCTCGGGAAATAATACGAGAACCCACCACCAGAAACGAATCCATTACTCGCGTCCGTAGCCACGATCTCAGGGATGAACTTCGTTGCCCCCACACTCGTGATATACGGACAAGAAGTGGGGAACATAGGCAAGAAAGTCGAGGTATTCTTCCCATCGTTAGAATAGCAAGTCCCTTCGTATCCTACACCATAATCGCCGCTCCCAAAAAACAATGAGATCCCACGCGCGCCCAGTTGCGCGAAGCCGTTGCACACGCTTTTGGCATAGGAATAGGGCACGCTTTGCTCGTCGTCTGCATAAGATGTGGAAATAACCTGCGGTAGATCGGATTGTGCCAGCACATAGTTCAACCACGTGAGGTACGGCTCGTTGGTGTCTGTAGGCGTTTCGAGATCTGGGACAAAAGGCGGACTCCCTCCTGTCGTGAAAGCAGTGAGAGGAGTTGGCCAATCAATGCCGAGAATCGTCTCAGCGTCCAAGTTTCCCTCGAGATCTTTACCAGCGGCGAGTTCGGTGGCATTCTCTTGCGTTTGCTCGTTGTTCCCGTTCGCTATGATCTCGACTTTGAATTCATATGCTGCGGCTGCTGCTTCTGGTCTGTATTGCTCTAAGAAGAGGCGGACGTCAGACCGGTTGTTAGACTCCTCGAGGAAATCGTTGAGCCCGACTTTATTCTTGCCTGGTACTTGGGGCACGTAATCGATGGTCCCATATAAGGTACGGAGACACTGAGGGGTGACGAGATTTGTGTCGCAGACTGCAGCCGCGCTTGTTCCAGTCGGACTGGGCGATTGTTTCTTGTTGTTGAAGACCATGTCGGGAACCATTTTGACGGTGCTGGCTTGTTGACGGGGTCGGAAGAATGAATTGGTTGGTTGGATGGCTTCGATGTGATCGTGCAGATGCAGTGGGAGGGACCATGATGGGGTGCGAACGATGTAGTCGCCGTCTGAATGCTCGTAGACTGAGTACTTGGTATCGAGGAGATTCTCAACGCTGCTGACGGGAAGAGAGATCTTGATCCAGTCTTTAGCGGGAGTGTATTCGAGCTCGGCGCTGTTGATTCCATTGTCAAGGAGCCATTCGTGCACAAGATTCAATGCTTCATCTGTGGGTTTGACGAGCTCATTCACCTCAGATTCGGTGAGATGTTGACCATAGCGGTGATGCGATGGGTCCGAAACTATTCAGTGTTAGAATCGTCAACCAAGAAACTTTGGGGAAGCCCTGGAGAGTGGGGGGAGGCATTCTAGCATACCCTCGTACAGATGTCGTTCAAGTTCATCGAATTGGCTTTGCTTGAGTCCAATTTGCAATTGGATCATATGAGTTGCAGGAGCTGGAGCGACTTCAGTCCATTGGCTGGGAACTGGGTGGGTTTCCTTGACAGCATATGGCGAGCGAGCAAGTAGAGGAGACGCGCTCGCGAATCCAACTAGCAAACCCGTGAAAAAAGCTGAGGTCAACATCTTGCAGCTCGAGAAAAACTCAAGAGACGGAGAGGGATCGTAATGGGAAAATGAGGGGCAATCAAGCATTTATCTCAGTGCACTCGAACCTTGCCGGCCCATAGCTACCTGGATAGGAGCTATCTCCATAGTGCTGTGATCTGAGCAGCTAAGAGCTTCCTGATAAAGCTTGCACATAAACGAAATTTTATCCGGAGGTACAAATATCACGCAATTGATCAATCGGCATCGAGACCGCACTTGGGTTCATGAACCGTTTTGCAAGGTACCGCGGCATGGTGATCTAGTACTGCATGTCGATGCCCTGGTTTCCGCGAGCTTGGATCCCCGCATCAACGAGGGGTTAACTTGATGAGGAAGGAGGTGACTGGGATTGAGAGATAGGAGGGGAGCTTTCAGGCGTTCCATTCTTGAAGGTGCAAGAGATGGAATAAATGAGATAATTAATTGCGTGGCACTGCCCACTTGGAGTTGTTATCGGCGACCTGCACTTGAGGACATCGCGATATTGAGACTGGAAGGGGGAAGATTATTATCGCGTAGCAGATGACAATGCCAAGAATTTCTCACCGCATTTGCCACGTGATGAAGAGCACATGATCCATTTTTCCGAATCCGGATGAATCGAAAGGGAGGATGGTCACGCAAGAATTTACTTGTACTCAGACATCGTTTCGCCAATGAACGGCTAGAAGAGACTATCCAAGAGCTGATTTGATCATCCCTAAGAAACATAGGACACGAGACTTAAAAGACCCTGAAATTGTCTTGGTCCACTCTACAATAAACAGTCCTTGACTTTTTGATCTCAGCTAGGGAACAAGCAAAGGAAAGTTGGGAATATGAGCTCTTAAAGCCCTTTTGAAGTGAATAAAAATCATCATAAAGTCTCGTTCTGCTCTCGGTGACTGTATTCTCTGATCACTTGTGTCTCAGAACTCGTCAGGCTTATCGCAACTCACGTCACTATCGATTAGCCTGGGGTGATGAGGAAAATGGCTGAACTGGGCACGAGGGTGATGTGAGATTTTACACGGGGCTGTGTAACCACATCATCATGATAAATCCGACGAGGGACATCTGACCTTTACTACGAGATAAACCATCTTCACTCATTCAAATATACTTATTGTTATCATATTCTTTCACAACAAATTTCACTCTATCGCTATCAATGCGCAGATTTCCCCGCTGATCGATCGCTTGCGCCCCGAGGTCCGGCCAGCCAGCCAGCCAGCCAGCCAGCCAGCGCTTCCTTGATCTGCGAATTCCACAACGATCAAAAGACGACAAAGCGCTTAGAAGGGAAGTAGGAAGGAGCGGTCTGGTCTGCCAAACTTAACTTGGCATAATATCCTAATCAACCTCCGATTTTAGGAGGACCACGAATACATCACGCCTGTCGTTCTCGCGATCTCCCATACAATAATACACTCAAAAAACACGACATCGCGCATCTCACCGCCCGACCCCGCGCCTCTTCAGCATGGCTTCTCAACACGACCTCCTCGATCGACATAACAGCGACAATATATCGCAAAGCAGACAAAGTACACGGAATACAGAGCCCATGGCACGCTCTGCGGGCGTGCCTCAAAGATTACGGAATGATGGTATGTTCATGGAATACGAGTTTTGGGATAATTGCTAATCTAATCGCTCAGAATCTTGGGTTGAGATATCCTCCCAACCATCCTCTTCCTCCCTGTCCTCGATCGGAGAAGAAATCGTAACAACCGGTCTGCGAGTCCAACATGACCCCAATACACGCCGAGCTCGAAGAAGAGTCCAACCTGGAGTACCATCACATGTTGATTTGGGAACAAGACAGACAAGCACAAGTAGCCAAGAAGAATACGAGGAGAGTGAGAGCGAGGAGGACCACGTTATGAGCAGCTCCAACGAAAACATTCCATTGCCCACACGATTATCTACAGTTCCCCAGCCAGTCTATGATGCTGGGTCAGACTCAGATGACGACGATGAGAATGCCACCGCATTGGGAAGACGGACAGAGCCAGCCTTCACACCCCAACCTAACGCCTTCTCTCATCCTCCATCCTCTCAAAGACCCATGATTCCTGGGTCTTATTTCCCACGTGCCTCACATCATCCTGGAGTTCCCTCGCGACCATCCTACAATAACCGCTCCCGAACCCAAAACTCATCACACAACCAAGCAGACCACGATGCTGCCCTGCGCGCTTCCCTCACCACCCTCCTCTCTATCGGCGCAGCAGCCGCGCGTGGCCTGCCAAAACGAGATCAAGGAAATCAAGCAATCACAAGCAACGAACCCATGAACCTTCGCTTTGTGCCAGAATCCGAGTTAATGGGAACGACAAATGCACCGAATTCGTCAAGACCACTAAGTCCAAGCACACGCGCACGCAGCAGCCCCAGTATCTCAAGTCAAGAAGAAATCGACAAGGGCAAGCGGAAAGCTGTTGCGCCAAAGCTAACGGGCGAGAAAGCGAGAATGGCGAAGAAAAAGAAAGTCCAGCTCGTGGACGAAGCCATGATTTCTCCTACGCTCTTGACGTGGGTTATGAGCGCAGGGGTCGTAGTGCTTGTCTCTGTGGTTGGATTTGGAGCAGGATATGTCATTGGGCGTGAAGTAGGCAGACAGGAAGCCCTAGCTGGCCTTAATGGTTCCTCCGTACTGGGCGATGGAAGCTCGTGTGGGAGAGAGGTTGCGAGGAGCTCCGGGACGCTGAGGAAGTTTAGGTGGGGAAGTGAAGTTGTGGCTAGGAGTATTGTTGCGTGAGTGCGAGCTGAGCGATCACATGGAAGAGAGCATTCGGGATTGACATAGGCTCCTCATCGAGTTGAGCAAAATTTATAGGGGATCGGTTTACGGTTGGGAGCATCCATACGTCATGATGAAAACGAAATTACGGTTGATGAGGTCGGCGATATGATTTGGAGTTCGTTTGGATTGGGAGTGGACATACATACCCACCCTTAAATATTTGCTGGCGTTCCTCATACAAATAGAGGGGGCTGGCTGGTACTGGGCTCATCTCTGAATAGCATGAGAAGAACATTCGACACACATAGCCATGAAGTGTAGCGATGCAATCTCCTTAGTTTGATCTTTGGAGTGTTAGTTTGCACTGATTTTCTTCTAAACGTGCGTTACAAATCAGACAAGAACCAGCGTGGCAGACCGGCTTTTGTCCAAAATACCCTCAGCAACGAGCTCCGTCAAGTTCCCCGTAGCTTGGCTGCCACGACTCACTCTCATTGCGCCAATCCTCCTGAGCTTTCGTGAAAAATGAGACCGTTTGACCAATATAAGAAAATACACAGCGCTTTCCGTCTCGAGCATTGCCAATAGAGAGACAGATGAGCCCACTACTCCACGAGCATCTTCAGTCGTATCGATGATCACCTCTCCTCCCAAGTCCCTACCAGGCAGTGAAGGAATTTCCATCCGCAGTCGATGCGAGCCCCACTCCGACCCAATCCAGTCTCCGTCTTTCTCCAAGACAGTCGCCCTGACGCAGCGCCCAGTGATCTTCAATTCTCCTGCCTTCACTCTGCCAAATGGATCACTTGTGGATTTGACCGTGAAGATTTCTTTGATTTCTACCAGAACACTGGTGCCTGGTGCGCCCCATATCGCCGGATAATTATACATGATCGTGAAGTTTCCGTACCCCCCGATGATGGATGCCCAGGACCACGAAGGAGCGAGATATGACTCTGATCTCCGGGGCTTCGTTGAAGTCAACGAGAGCCAAAGAAGATCGCGCACCGCATGGGCTTTCCGGATGCCTGCCATGTAATTCTCGGCCTCGATCAATGAGCTCGCTATTCCAGAGAATGCCGGCAGACGGTCTTCATCCTTGGTTATATTCAGCAATGTGTAGTTTTTGATGAGTTGGTACCAACGTTGCGTTTCTGCGTCTGTGTCTCTTTGTTCACCAGAGTGGAGGATTTCGAAAATAGACCTGTCGGACATCCCTCCGTCGTCGGTGATCCCCTGTTCTTTTCGAGCTTTTGCGATGGGTTCGTCGCTGGGCATGAGACCACACTCGCAATCTGTTCCGCTTTGGCATTCCCAGATCATCTCATCGGCGGCGAAGTGAAGGAGCCTCCTTGATAACAATCGCTCCTGATAAACCCAAGCTCTTGTCATCAGAGGCTTTGAGTCACTGTTCATCCATGGATCTCCTTGCACACCGCGAAGGCAATCATGTGTTCGGCCTCTTCTAGCCAGCAGAGTGACAGATTGGTCAGGTAAATATTTGTTGGAAAGCTCGAGGGAACAAGTCTCCACTTCCCGAGGTTTAAACAGCCCTTCCGATCCGTCCCTGGCAGCTGTTGCTGCGAGAGTGAGATAGGAGTTCTTGTAGATTAAAGCCATCTTCGACGATTCTCGTGCCCAATCGTTGAGATCGTCTTGCACTATGCATAACGAATCGATCCATATATAACGGATTCCCATGTGACGAGTTACCTGGATGGCATCTCGAAATGTTTTAGGAAGCGCATCGAAGTCGATGGCTTTTTTATGACGTGCCAAATTCTCTTTCGTCGTAGTCAGAATCTTTAGGCTTCCCCAGCAATGAGAAAGTGTCATGTAATTCTCGTCCTCTCCCTCGGATTCGTAGAGCCGGCAGCCCCCGTTTGTTGGTGCAACATCTATGACTCTAGTTGGGAGCTTGGGCGCGGCGAGATTACATTTCAGGTGAGTTGATCGACAAGCATTATCCCAAGCTAATATTTGTTGAAAGCTTGCTTTTCCGGAGGGTATTTGATCCAAATCCCTGTGGACATAAACAGATTTGAAATATCCCCCCACATCTTGTGCTGCTTCGAATTAGCTGTAATACCTGAACTTCAAGATCCAGAGATCGGCTGTCATACCTAGCATCTTGGATTCGGTTTCGCTTCTCACATAGTAAACAATACGAGATGGAGCTTCGTCTTCATCTGGATCCGAGAGGGCAAGGAAAGCGTGCTCTCCCCTGAAACCTGTACGTTGGAAATCAACCTTGGCCGGAACCACACAATAAGAACAACGGTCAACAAACTTTCGGGATAAAGCAGCACTTTTTGTCTTGGCCCTGACGGTGGATAGAAAAATCGCAGCGTTTCTGAAATGATGCTACAGCTTTGACAATCTGGATTGGAATTATCGACGAAGAATCTGAAGGGCTGGAGACTAGGTCCAGAGGGAGAACAGATGTCGCAAAAGCCTTCCATGGTGCTCGGTCTCTGAAAATACTGTCATACAAAGTAAGCGAAATATGTAATGTATATATGAGATAAGGAGGCAAGAGGCCTAGAAATAAGGCTATCTACAGTCAAAGAGGGACCGTGTGAGTCCCGTGACAAATACCCTGCACTTGTGGAGGGAGATGTCGCGAGATTATGTCTCACTGGAGATATCTAGAAGTACTGCATCAGGATTCAAGTCATCAAAATATACCTAGACTTATATTTAGAGAACTTCCGGTGAGGAGGAGCGTTGTTAAAAATGGGTCATTGCCCCGTGCTCTGGTGATCCGCTGATTTTGGAGCTAAGCGAGGCAC